>PVLC010005992.1:20436-72378 GCA_004027655.1 Graphiurus murinus
GCAAAAAAAAAAAAAAAAAAAAAAAAAAAAAAACCACGAACAACAACAACTGCTGGTGAGGGTGTGGAGGAGTGGGAACCCTAATACATTGTTGGTAGGATTGCAAACTTGTGCAACCACTTTGGAAAACAGTATGGAGGATCCTCAGACAAATGGGAATGAACCTACCATATGACCCAGCAATACCACTTCTGGGTATCTACCCAAAAGAATGGAAACCAAACTATCAGACCGATGCATGTATATCTATGTTTATAGCTGCACAATTCACAATAGCCAAACTATGGAAGCAGCCAAGATGTCCATCAACAGATGAATGGATTACAAAACTATGGGATATATACACAATGGAATTTTACTCAGCCATAAAGAAGAACAAAATCATGTTATTTGCAGGGAAATGGATGCAACTGGAAAAATTATGTTAAGTGAGATTAGCCAGTCACAAAAAGTAAAAAAGCATATGTTCTCCCTAATATGAAGATGCTAGGGAGAAGATGGGGCATAAGAGGGTCTCCAGATGAAAAAGGAGAGACCCTCAATAAGCAAAGAAGTTGATTTAACCAAAGGGTATAGATGGGGGAGGGGGGCATCCTAAGGCACATGATGTACTCACACAACTCTATCAAGATCACTCACTGAACTGAACTTGAGAGGGAGGGAGGGTGAGGGAGTGGGGTGGGAATTGGGGAAGGGGTCAAATGAGAAATGTGTGTACATATGTCGTTATCAATTTGTACCTAACAAAGATGTATGCTTACAGTGCAAGAATTATTACAATAAAAAAAAGACAAGTTATAGACTGGGAAAAATATTTGCAAAACATGTGCCTGATAAAGGACTTATATCAAGAATATTTAAAATACTTTCAGAATTCAGTATGAAAACAATTTAATTAGAAAAAGAAAAACAGATCAAATATTTGGGTAGGTGGTTCTCCAAAGAAGATATATGGATGGCACATAAGTATCTTTACAATACTCAGCATCTTTATGCAAAATCAAAACAAAATGAGATACTATTATGCAGCAAATAGAATAACTAAAATTAAAACTGACTATATCAAATGTTGGTGAGAAGATGGAGTAACTAGAACTCACATACACCATTGGTTGCTTTTAAAAATGGAACAGCCACTTTAGGAAACAGTTGGGTGGTTTCTTGAAGAGGGGAAGAGTAAGAGATTGAGAGGTAGGGTGAAAGGGGAGGGAGTCTGAGGTGGAGGAGAAGAAGGATTACAAAGGAGAACAAAGAAACCTTCAGAAGTAACAGATCTGTTCATTATCTCTAATATGGTTATGTTCTATACGCATACATGTATATTACAACCTACCAAATTTTAGTCTCTAAACATGTGCAGATTTTTGTGCCTTAATTTTACTTCAATACATTTTTCTCTTTGAAAAAAAATAGTGAAGTTCCATCTCTTTGTTAGTCCATGGAGCAAATCAGGCCTTCTTTTTCTTTATCTTTTTTTAGTTCCTGGAGATTCCATGGTCCAGGGGATGTACAGTGAAGGAGTCTTTCCCTGAAGTGTTTTCTCACTTCCTTTGTGTAATCGATTGTCCTTAATATGCCAGTAATCCAACTTTTGATGGAGCCATTGTTTTTTTTATGAGACTTTTGTACACTGTAATTCCAGTTCTCAAGTCTCAGGATCTCTAGTAAACAGACATTAGCTTACAAACTATTCCTTTCCCCAAAACTCTGATTTCGACTTTAATGGAGATATAGAGCATATTAAGTCCTTCTGTTGGGTGGTGTTTGGTGAATGAAAGATGTGCTCTGTGGTATTTACTTTTGTGCACATTCTGTGCTAAAATGTACCAGTTTGTTGCCCAAACATTTACAACCAGAAGATTAGACAGAGATACATCTTGAGTAGGAAGGCCACATTGGCACGTGCTTACGTATGCACCAATGTTTATACATCAAAACTCAGCCCAAAGCTTCTCTCTACTGTGGCAATGAGGCCAAGGAAGTGAAGTTACAAACTGAAGAGTTGATTTTTTTTGCACTTAATCAGAGATTCCAGGTTTATATTTCTAAAAGAGGTCTCAATCCCCTCCTTTCTTTCTCTCCTCTCTCCTTCTTTCCCCCTCTCTTTTTTATTTCTCCCCCTCCTTTCTTTCTTACCTCCTTTTTATCCCTCCTTTCCTTTCTCCTCTATCTTCTCCTCCTCTCTCCTGTCTCCCCTTTCTTTGACTGCTTTTCCCTCTCATTCCCCCCATAAGAAAAACATAATTGCATTGGGCCATTAACTCATCAAGATTTGTCTTCTGACATTTCAAGGTATGTTTCAGTTTTAATCTATTCCTAACCCATTTTAATCTTTTTAAATGCATTTTTAGTGCTATAGAGACGTTTTCTTGCTGGGTGTGGTGGCATACACTTGTAATCCCAGTACTTGGGAGACCGAGACAGGAGGAACACAGGCTTGAGGACAGCCTCAGCAAGTAGTGAGACTCCCATCAATCTAGTGAGATCCTGTTTCAAAACAAGAATAAAAAATAGGGCTGAGAGGGTAGCTCAGAGGTAGAGCCCTTGAGCTCCATCCCTAGTACTGCAAAATACATACATACATACATACATACATTCATACATACATACATACATTTTCTTATTTTATTCATGCCATGACAGTTTTGGAGAAGGATTTGACTTTACAACATGAATGAATTCAGAACAAAATTTTAAAAAGGTAGAGATTCCTGATTGGCACCAGTTACTGCAATAATAAGGATCAAAATGATTTCTAAACTTGGGGAGAACTTGGGCAATGTTTGAACTCTTAGTGGCATGTTTAACTAAAATGAGATTAGCAAATTGAATGCTGGATTCAGAGTTAAGCTATGGACACAGCCCGGTAGCCCAGCAAATGAATCACTCACCCCCTTTGGTGTTTTAGTAACCATTCAACAATTCCCTCTGGCTGTTAGAAAACATTCAGGAGTCAAAGAGTTTCCCATTAGCAGGAAATTCTTCTATCTGTGCTCTTTTGCTAGTTCCTATTTGTAGTAAGGTAGATATTAACATTGATAATAATAAATGTTAACAGTAAATAGTATAATTGTTTGCTTGGCCATCTGCTAACTTTTTCTTTCAGCAAATACTTTTGGAACACATACCATGGGCCTAAGGTTTCAAGTCAGGGACATTTTCTTCACTTTATGAAGGGATCTTGTAAAATTATCTTTATTTATTAATTTTTTTTGGTGCTGGGGGTTGAACCCAGAGGTGTTCTACCTCCAAGCTACACAACAGCCCTTTTGCATTTTTATTTTGAAACAAGGTCTCACTAAGTTGCTGAAGGACTCACTAAATTACCCAGGTTGGCCTCCAACCTGTGATTCTCCTGTTTTAGCCTTCCAAAAACTGGGATTACAGAACTGCTCCATTGCACCTGGCTGGTCTTTATTTATTTTGTTACAGACTAGTCTCTCTCAAGCCCAGTTTCGACAAGAACATTTTCTAATATATACATGAGCTTTTCTAGACTATGATTATCTCCAGTTCTCTCCCAGTTTAATCTCACCCCTCATAATAAACCTCATTATACAACAAATGGAGCTAACAGCCAAACAGTCAGGAGAAGTGAGTGAGGTGGCTTTTGCAGTTACAGGTTTATGCCTATATCAGCATTGTGTGAGCTTTCAGGGTGTTGGGGTCTCAAAGACCTTTCATGAAGCATGGCCAAAGTCATATGAGGGCTCTACAATTGGTGGACACCTGGATGACCATGATGCTATTCAGATTCAGGTGTGTTCTCTCTAACACTGTGTTAGTCAGCTTTCCACAACTATGACAAATCCCTTACCAGATCATTGAACTTATAAAGAGAAAAAAGTATCTTCTGACTCAGCTTGGATGTTCCAGCTTTGGACCTTCCAGTCCACGATTGACTGACCCTGTTGCTTTTAGAATGTGGTGAGACAGCACGTATGGCCACATCATGTTGCAGAGCAAAACTGCTCACCTCATGGCTGGGAAGTGAGAGAGAGGAAGAGGAAGGGAGCAGGCCTTACAATCCCATTGGGGCACATCCTCAAAGACCACTATAGGCACTGCCCCTTAAAGGTTCTACCACCTCCTGGAGGTGCCAAACTACAGACCAACTCTTTAACACATGGTCTGGTCCTTTGGGGGACATTTCAGGTCCACACTATGGAGAACATTCTACGTCAAGTTAGGTAAGATTGGCTTCCTAGATGCATAATAAGCCAAGAGAAAAGCAAAGGCAGTTGTTTCTAAGAATCTATGACCCAATCACAGTAGCAAGCTATATAACCTTCCTTCCTTCCTTCCTTCCTTCCTTCCTTCCTTCCTTCCTTCCTTCCTTCCTTCCTTCCCTCCTTCCTTCCTACCTTCTTTCCTCCCCCTTTTCTCTTCTTCTTTTCTTTCTTTCTCTCTCTCTCTCTCTCTCTCTCTCTCTCTCTCTCTCTCTCTCTCTCTCTCACTGGAAACTGGGCATTCTATCTCTGAGTTTCATTCCAAGTACTCCTTTATTTTTTATTTTGAAGCAGGGTCTCACTAAGTTGTGGAGGGGAAGTTGACATTGAACCTGGGACCCTCCTGTCTTATCCTCTCGAGTACTGGGATTATAGACCTGTGGCACCATGCTAGGCTGAGGCTATCAACTTCAAACAGAAGGAGATGTAGAAGGCTCCCTGTCTTTCCAGCTTCTCCCCTGCAATAAGGTGTGATTCCTTACGAGGGTTTATGGAGGACATAGGAGGACCTGCTGAGAGGCTTCTGCCACGAGTCCCTATAGCCCATTGTAGGTCTTGTGCTGTGCCCCTCCTCATCCCTTTTAGGTGGAACCTAAAATAATCATTTCATAGACTTTAAAATCCTGTGTTCTGGAATCAGACTTTTGTAGGCCTGATCACTGGCTTGTCTTTGAACAAATTGTTAACTTCTCAAAGATTCAGTTTCTTCTTAAAAATGAGAATAATTAAGAGTGCCTACTTTGTAGAGTTGTTGCAAGCATCATCATTGTTGTTCTTGTTGTTATTATTATCATTATTATTATTATTATTTTCCTACAATGCGCCAGACAGTGATTTAGGAAGTAGAACTCTAAGGATAAAGAGTCAGTTCCTGACCTTGAGGGTACAATGAACTAAAGGAAAGATAGACACCAACAAGATAAAAATCTGATGAGGGATGAGGTAGACGTGAGGATACAGACAAGATCCGAGAGCCTGGAAAAGCTTTGTGACCATTCTCAGGAACTTGGTCTGAAATCTCATGCTGTTGAACAAACAGTGCCAAGTGATGCTCAGTCTAGTGTATGCTGTCACCCAGGTCTGATTGAATTTGTACATCATGGGAGTCTAAAGTGTTTGTGGGTCCCAAATGTCTTCTAAGAGATAAAATACAGTTTGCAAGAGGTGTAGATGCAGGTTTGAAAACATCAGCTAGGATGACTATCCTGGGATTGGCTGTGAAAGGTGAGCTCTGCAGGTCTTATTAAACCAACTCCAGAGGTTTTCTCCAGAGATTTAAACTAATACTAGGGCACCCCTTGATTACATTCACAAGCAGTTCTTGTTAACTAAAAGCATCATTTACTGCACGAAGTGGTTGAAGTCCCCAGCTTTATAGCAGCAAAATATTCTTATACCTCTCTCACTTTGAAAATAGCAGACCCAAATCCACTAGTCTTTTTTTTTTTGTACTGGGGATTGAACTCAGGGATATTCTACTCTGAGCTATATCATTATTTGGATTTTTTATTTTGAAACAGGGTCTTACTAAATTGCTGAGGGTCTTGCTAAGTTGCTGAGGCTGGCCTCCAATCCGTGATTCTCCTGTCTCATCTTTTCAAGTACTGGATTACAGGCATTTTCTCTGCCACCACTTTAAGCAAAAATCCACAAAATAGTGTTCAGTTTTCCTCCAATTCCTTGCCTTCTGTACTTCCACTGAAATGACTTCTATGAAGGTCACTTCTTGTTGTCGATATCCCTGGTTCAGTTCTCAATCTTCATCCCCATTAATGATGTGCGGAATTTGATGTACTCTCTTCACATCTTTAGAAGTTATCCCATATTTTCTTGTTTTTCTTCCATCTCATTAGTTTCTCTTCTCCAGTCTATGCTAATTTTGTATCTTAAATGTTCCTCCAACGGCCCAGGTATTGAAGGCTTGTACATCAGCCCATGGAAATATTGGGAGGCAGGAAACCTTTAAGAATTGGATCCTAGTGTAGGGAAGTTAGTTCATGGGTGGTGTGCTCTTGAAAGGGATTGAGCCCCACAGCCCTTTGCCTTCTGGCTTCCATGTGGTGAGAGCAGTTTTCTCCTGCCATTATTCCCCACCACAGGCCCCAAAGCAATGGAACCAACCAACCATGGATAAAGTAAACCTTTCCTCTTTTTAAACTGATCATCTCAGGCAATTTGTCACATTAATGGAAAGCTGACTAACACAGTCTTCTTTGCTCATTCTTCTTTTCTCTGAATTCTTGCTTTTGCAGTGTGAAGTTCAATTTTTGGCTCTTTTCCCTATGTGAACCCACAGATTGGATTTAAGTTCATAACAAGGAATTGAGATCACAGGTAACATGTATTCTCATGATTACCTGCTAAAAATGTGTCTTGTTTCTGGTAGTGTTCATTTTTGCATTCTCTCTCTGGCTAGACTTTCCCTTATTTACTTCTAGACTTTATTTATTCTTATGTTACCTACAAAGCAGATTTTTTTTTTTTTTTGGTACTGGGGATTGAACTCAGAAGCATTCTACCTTTGAGCTACACACCCAGCCAGATTTTATTTCTTATTTGGAAACAGGGTCTCACTAGGTTGATGAGAGTCTCACTACTTGATGAGTCTGTCCTCGAACCTGCAATCCTCCTGTTTCAGCCTCCCAAGTATAGGGATTACAGGCATGTGCCTCCATGCCCAGCTTACAAAGCAGATTTTTAAGGTTTTAATTCAATCTTCTTTTTATATCCTGATGTTATTAACTCTATCTAACTTCTCCTGGTGACCATGTCACAAAGTAAGATATCTTGGAGAAACCCAGATGTATTTTTTTGAAACTCATTACCAAATTGGTGCATATCCAATGAGTAGTTGGGGATAGTTATACTAGTGTTGAGATATCTCTGGGTGACTCGTTCTGCCTTCATTCATAAACCTTTACCAATTGGTCAAGACTAACATCTCTAGATATACCATTCACTTCCTGCTCTAGACTTTGACATACTTGAATATTTATCAGATTCACAATCAGTCATTTGGGAGCTCACATCCCTGTTTGATTGGGACTTCCGGTGACATTCCTTATGTGCTGCATTGGTAAATTCCAAAGCTATTTCAAGACTGTAGTCATTTGGCAGGGCCCCCTTTCACAGAATGTTGTTGGTGCCGCACATACAGATGAGGACACCTGCCATCCGCCTTTCAGGAAAACAGATGATGAAGAAGAAAGATGCTGTTTATGCTAAGGATTTGTGATTTCATCAAACTCTGCTGAGATGAGTATTTGCATCTTACAAATGCTCTATTAACTCAGAGCCACTGAAATAGCCTCATAGTAAAGAATAAAGGCTCTGTTGCCTTTTTAATCAGGGTGTTCCAGAGAAAGAACAAATACACATACATGGAATTGACTGATGTGATTATGGAGGCCGAGAAGATCTGTGAACTGCTGTCTGCTAGCTGGAGACCCAGGAGAGCCAGCCATATGGTACCTGTCTATTCGAAGGCCCAAGAACCAGAAGAGTCAATATTGTAAGTTCCACTTTGAGTACAAGAGAAGATAGATATTCCAACTCAAAAACAGAAAAAGCAAATTCTTTCTTACCTCATCTGTTGTGTTATGTAGATTTCCAAGGGAATAGATGAGGTCCAACCATGTTGAGGAAGGTGATCTTCTTTTCTTTAAGTATACCAATTCAAATGTTAATCTCCTCTGGAAACACTCAGGGATTCATCCAGAACAATGTTTAACCAAAAGTCTGGGAATTCCATAGTCAACTAAAGTTAACATATAAAATTGAGCCAGGCATAGTGGCATACACCTGAAATCCCAGTAGTTAGAAGGCTGAGATAGGTGGATCAAAGGTTAGAAGCCAGCTTTAGCAATTTAGCCAGACCCTCAGTAACTTAGCAAGATGCTATTTCAAAATAAATAAAATAGGGCTGGGGATATAGCTTGGAGGTATACATAAGTAACACACACACACACACACACACACACACAATTAACCATCAAAAGTGTATTCCTTGTCAACTTGATATCTGTATGAAACTCCTTATATCACACAATCACTAAATAAAAATCAAAACAAGTCATAATTTTCCTTAACATCAGACAACCTTTCTTTGAACAATTAGAATATTTCTAATCCCTTTCTCAGGAGAGGTGCTAAAATCCACAAGTGATATTTACTCCTTCACTTGATGTCTTATATTTTAAGTAGTATGATGTAGAACTAATGATTAAAAAGTCAATACATCTTCCGTTAAATGATCAGTAAATAAAAAATAAAAAGAAACAAAGATCTATGCATCTCAAGTCAGGTGATTCAGGATGGTACTGAGCCTGGTGAGTCCAATGAATAAGTCCATTACTGCACTTCTTTTACTGTGAATTGAATTCCTTGATCAGAGAAGTCCATTTTGGAATACCATGATAATGGATCAGTAAGTCCATAGATGGTAATTTTGGCAGAAGCATTGTATGAAGGGAAGGCAGATTCATATCCAGAGTAAGCATCTATTCCTGTAAGTACAAAATGTTGCTCTCTCCTTGATGAAAGTAATTGGTACTGAAAAGTGGGGTGCTCCAGTAACAACTATCCAGTATGTGAAAGCAGCTCTGGAAATGAGTAGTGGGAAGAGACTTGAAAATACAAAGCTTGTTTGGAAGTTAACACCAAGGATGTTGCTGAGCAACCAGATAATAAAGAGACCATGGGTACCACTTATGAACTTCATTAGCTGTTTCAGTAGAGGTCAGAACTAGAGATGGTATTAAACAAGAAAAGTCTAAGGGGGACAGAGTAAGAAGGGCAGAATGATGGAAAGGTGTCGGACTTCTTGTTTACAAGATGGAAACATTGAGCTATTTTGCTCAGTCACCCTTAAGGTAGTTCTGAGATCACCAGGGCTGTAACTCCCAATATAACCCGAATTTACAAGTCTTGGGGATAAGCTACCTCCACTTGGTTTTCAAAGGGTTTGGCTACTGCCCCACAGAGCTGCTGCATGTGTGGCATCCTGCAATCCCTGGGGTGATTGCATCCCAGTAGGTCTAAAGACCTCATGGAACTTGCCTTGATAGATTTGAGATTTGCTTGGCATCTGTTTCTCCTTTTTCTATCCTCCTTCTCCTTTTGGTGATGGGAATGTTTATCCTATTCCTATCCCACCATTAGATTTTGTTTGGTTGCACAGATTCATAGCTGTAGGGGAACTCTGTCTTAGGATTAATCATACCTTGAGTCTCTCTTCACATCTTAAGCTGATATTTAGGGGAGACAGTAGACTTTACAGTTGGTGCTGGAATAAGTTAAGACTCTGAGGGTTATTGGGGTGACATGAATGTATTTTGCATGTAAGAAGGAGATAAATTTTGGGGCCCTGGGGCAGAGTGTTATGGACTGAATATTTGTGTCCCCCAAGATTTGTAGATTGAAGCCCTAACCTCAGTGTAATCCCATGCATTTGGAGGTGGAGTCTTTGAAGATAATTAGGTTTAGATGGAGTCATGAAAGTGGGTGCCCATAATGGAATTTGTGGCCTTATAAAAAGAAACCAGAGTGAAGCCACTTGCAGGCCTAGAAGACAGTCTTCATCAGAACCAGGTAATACTGACATCTTTATTTCCCTTCCCAGCCTCCAAAACTCTGAAAAACATCTGTTGTTTAAGCTATCTAGTTTATAGAATTTTGTACTAGCATCCTTCAAAGACCAATATAGTTTCTGATTTTTTTATTGTGATTGAATAATACTGCTATAAATATTATGTATAAGCATAGGGAGATAGGTTTTACTTTCTCTTGGGCATATACCTAGAATTGTTGGGTCATATGAAAGTTTTATGTTTAACTTTTTTGAGACACTGACAAACTGTTTTATAATGTATCTTCACCATTTTGTAATTTTATCAGCAATGTACAAGAAGTTCCTTTTTCTCCATTTCCTCACCATAATGTCTTATCTTTCTTATTCATTAGAGTTATTCTAGCACACGTCTGCTGTGGTTTTAATTTGCATTTTCCCTAATGACTAATAATCTTGAACAACTTTTCATGTGCTGATTAGAAATGCATATACCTTTGGAGGAATGTCATTCCATGTTTTTTCCCCCTTTGGGGTTAGTTGTTTGTCTTTTTATTACTCAGTTGTAGGTGCTTTGTGCAAATTCCGGATATAAGTCCTTCACCAGGTATGTGCTCTGCAAATATTTCTGAGTTGTTTGATGAGAATTTGGGGGGAGGCTACTGAATGTGGGCTCACATGATTGATGGCACTAGGAAGTGGGACACTTTATGCTAAGACACCCACAGTCCTTTCCTCATAGTCAGCATTGCTTCTAGTAATTTCTAGCTCTGTGCAAAGTCAAGCTGTCTATGTTGTCAGATGGGTTGAACAAATTCTTCTCAGATGCCAGGAAACCATTCTCGTATTATTCTCTGCTAGGTTTGGAGGAGAGGAAGGAGGGAAATAGCTTGTTTTATCAATTGGCCACCACACATGCCTTCCAAGAAAACTTGCAGCTGGTAACAAAGAATTTTGGTGATACAGGGGAAAAAGTGGCTTTGAAAATACATGTGATATTTATTAATTCTTGACATTTTATTGAAATCTTCCGAAGCATACAGCCTTTAGGTATACAGAGCACAAGTTCACATGCCAACCTGGTATACGCTTCCTTGAGAACAGACCTTCCAAACCATTCACATGATGTATTTGGAAGTTATGACTTTCTTCACTGACTCTGACCTGGTTTGAAAACACTTGTTCTTTTTATGAAAACAGTAATTTTTTGATGTGTGAAAATGAGAATGGAATCAACTCTATGAAAAAAAATAATCCAAACTGATTTTTGGAATGGGAACGGACACCAGTGTTGATACATGCTTGGAACTTTCCGTGGGGTAAGATGACCCTCATTTCCTTCAGTGAGTCTTTACCAATGGACTCATGCACAAATTTCCCACGATGTTCTTCTCTTTCTCACTTTAGGTCATGTTGTCACACAACATAACCTAAGATGAATAACATCCTAAATAAAATTAGCATTTTAATATGAGCCCCTTCCTAAATTTCTACCCAAATCTCATGGCTGAGTTGTTACTTTCCCACTTTTTGAATCAATTTGAATCTATTTGTTTGATCATCTTTCTTTTTGGTGGGAAATTTTCTACAGAGAGATAAGCACAGCTCTCAAATCCCAGAGAAACCTTTTCGAATCCAATGAGATAATCCACACAAATATTCTAGCTCTTCAGGGAAAACCCAGGCAATCAAAAGATGTTAGGCCAATAAAATTCTGTTCTGTTGGTGAAATATCTATTGTCTTGAATAAAACTTATGAATCATTACTTATTTCTTCACCTGAAACTTTTAAATATGCATTAGAGTAGGGAGATAGGCAATGTTCCCATGTAAAATCTTGGCATTATAGAGAAGAAGGAAGTTTATAATTGTTAAATTGCAATCATATTGCTAAATGTATATGAAAACAGCTAAATATATTTTGACACACAATTCCTGCTGTTTTTGTTGTTCTGGGACAATAAAAGATTTTCATTTTTTCATAAAGATAGAAAGTAAAAACAGAGACAATTTGAGTATCTTCTAGAGAGATTTACTTCTCTCCAAGTTCTTCTACATGTAACCTTATTCTTCTTCTAACTTTTTTATTTTTAATTTTTTTATAAGTGATCTATAACTAGTCATAGAGAATTCCCTTGAAACAGGATTCCCATGAAAATCAAATCAGGATGGAACAGAAAAAAAGGTAAAGATTATTCATACTCTTGCCCTGAATTCTTTTAGGTCTTTGGCATTTGCCCAATGTTTAGTTTCTCTTCTTAAAAGAACTCAAAATTGCCTCTAGATATTGATTTGCACCAACAATACTCATGTGAAGAACAAGGAGGGTAATTAATCACTCTGTGTTAGATCTAGAAATACTGAATCCCAGAAAATATAACATTAAACTTTACCTTGAGTTAGATGTGCTGGGTCCTTGAAAAGTTGTTCAATATATCTTAGTAAGTGGGATCATTTTAAATACAATAATAGGTTTGGATGTTTAGAAGTAGCTAAGGTGAATGATGGAAGTAAAAGAATGCTGTATTTCAGAGTTGGTAGGTGCCTCCTCATTTGCTTGTTCTGAGTGGGGACCCTGCATGTCACCTGGATGTGTGGAATGGCTCCTGCTGTTTGTGCTGTGTGCTCATTCCTGTGGTGGGGGGCACATGGGGGTGCTGGAATAAAGAGGGAAATAAGTTTACTTATTTCCTTCCTTCCTAAGTTTACTTATGCTGCAAGACAACCCAGGTCATGGAAAACAACTCATTGATAAGAATGAGTTCTTATCAATGATAGAATGGCCGCATAACTGGGATATGAGGATGGGGATCATTCTTAGTTTATCTGTTTGCATGCAAGTGTCACGGCTCACTTCAGCTTCTTAGAGTACAGCTTACTTTGCTTTTTATCTATATTAAGGTCTCACAACTGGAGACCATCTGCTTGTCCTTTCTCTCTCCATCTAGTGATTCACTAGAAGCTGAATGGACCCAGAGGTGGTCTGAGGGAAGATGTCATTCTCTTCCTGAAAGCTTTCCCAGGCTCGGCTGAACTGAAAGGGTGTGTGACAAACATCTCAAAGCAGAACAGACTGTTGATTTTGTGGAACTAACACACTCCCTTGTGCAAAACCTGGTGGGGGAGAAGGTTTTACATTTTTGGACTTGTGGGGTGCCACATGTCTAAGTCTATGTGTCTATGTCCATGTCTAAGTCTATGTGTATGTCTATGTCTATATGACCATCAATCTATTCCCTGTTTTTTTTTTTTTTTTTTTTTTTTTTTTTTTGTGGTACTGGGGATTGAACTCAGGGGCATTCTACCTCCGAGCTATACCCTCAGCCCTATATTTTTATTCTTTATTTTGAAACCGAGTCTCACTAAGTTGTGGAGTGCCTCACTAGGTAGCTGAGGCTGGCTGCGAACCCGGATCCTCCTGTCTCAGCCTCCCCAATGCTGGGATTACAAGCGTGCGCCACCACACCCGGCTTATTCCCTGTTATTTTATGTTTGCTCCTAGTCTTTCTCTCAATAAGCCTCTTCACATCCTACCTTCTTATCTCTCTACCTCTCTTGTCACATATATTCTCTTTCCTATTAACACAAAGGGGTCAGAAAATCTGTGTCCCCTTAACATAGCTTAATAAAGATCAGCGGTAAAGGATCTGGACTCGGGGGAATGGAGACTTTTCATTCTTCAGATTTTTCTGGTACCAGATAGGGAAGGAGTAGGTCTGTAGGAAGGGGGCTGCTCTTCTTCCTATTCTGTTTATTTACTAGAGAGATCTGTAGCTGGCTCACCTAAGAGCTTGCCCTTGTCAGATTTATTTTCTCCCTGGGAAAAGAGAATCTAGTCCTTTATGAAACATCAAGTGACTTGATTAATGTAATGTTGAACCAACTCTCTGTAAAACAACTTTTTGGGAAATAGTTATTGACTATTTCACTCCTTCCTAAGTTTACTTATGCTATGAGAAACTCCAGGGGGAAAGTAACTCTTAATGTAACCAGAATGAATGGCTTCGTACTGGCGATAGAATGTCCATATTTTCGAGGTATGTGGATTGGGGATAGTTCTTGGTTTATTTTTGCATATATGAATGTTGTGACCCACTTCACCTTCTTAGAGTACAGTTTATTTCACTTTTTAAGTTATCAAACTAACCTCTCATGTGTTCCCAAGCACGGAGGAGCAGATGTTGATCCTCTCCAAAGGCCCTCTGCCTCCATTCTTGTGGGAATCCAGGGCAATGCTCAGGGAGGAAAGACCAGTCCTTTCCTGATTCTTTGTCTAGAGTCAAGTGCAGAACATAATCGATATGTTACCAGAGCATTACGGTCCTAGGTCCTGGTTGCCATTTGAAGTTTTGAGACGGCCATTGGTGATGCCGATGGCTTCAGAAAAGACGAAGGCTCTTTGCTGGTCGGTGATCCCATCGCATTACTATCCCACTTGGCCAGAGTTGTACTGTCTTGGGTTCTTCCAGTCATGGGCCTTCAGGTGCTGCCTCCGTGTTGCGCCGGCCCTGTGGACATTGTTGGGGGATCATCTATCCTCATTCTTTGTGTTTCACTCTTTTCTATGACTTGTACCACATGGCTTATTGGTTCCTTACAATATTTACACAAACGATTCCTCTGCCTGGGAAGGTGTGACCCTGACTGTTGCCTGGCTGGCTCAATGTCACTAAGCGTTTCTGTGTCAGGTATGGCTGCACTCTATATTAATTCTCTGCATAGCATCGATCACCATTTGACATGTGTGTTTCTTTGTTTATCATTTACTGTTGACCTCTCTCAATAGAAGATATACTCCTTGGGAATCAGGACTTAGTCTCTCTTTTTATCTTTGTATCCTTAGTCTGTAGATCAGTGCCTGGTATTGAGTAGGTAAATATTTGTTGAATAAATGGATGCTTCTCTTACTTTGATAAATCTCACCCGTCTAATAAAACTTAGCTTTCTGATGTTATATGGTAATTAAAGTCTCGCTTGAGCAATTGGCTGAGTTAAATGTCTGTATTTTCCTCTTGCACCTGCAAGGTGGTTTGTCTGGGTACAGAATTTCAGGATGAATTTCAGTTTGCCACAACACTGGTAGACACTGCTCCATAGAGTCCCCGCTTATGTTGCTCATTTTAAGAATTCCGATTCCATTTTGATTCCTTGTTTTCTGATTTTTCAATCTTCCTCTTTTCCTTCTTTTTGAGGAAATGTTTCAGTTATACACAATGGTATAGACAATAACCTGAAAATACCTGTTCTCAGCGTCTACCTTAAAAATAGCATAACTCAGAGCCTAAGTTGAAATCCCTTGTCCACCACTTCCCAATTCTATTTCTCAATATTCTTGGCAAGGGAATCATAATTGGTGTTTTTACTTCCCATGCCTTCTTTTATTACACAGGAATTTATCGTGAAACAACATATAATAAGAAAAGTCCAGGACCAGATGGTTTTCCAAGTGAATTTTATAAAACATTTTTAGAAGAGCTAATTCCAATACTCCTCAAGCTATTCCATGAAATAGAAAGAAACGGGACCCTTCCAAACACATTCTATGAAGCCAACATCACACTAATACCAAAACCAAATAAAGACAGCTCAAGAAAAGAAAACTATAAGCCTATATCATTGTTGAACTTAGATGTAAAATTATTCGAATTTCATATACACAATACATTTTGTATCCTGTTTTGACCTTGCTTTTTACCCTCATTATGTTTATGAGATTTATCTTTGTTGACACACAAAGTCCTATTTAATTCTTTCTTCTTCAATTAATGGACACAAGTTTCCACCATTAGCTTGCCACTTGCTGAATGGTTCTGTGTTTTTAGATATTACTGGTGGGGTGGCTCCAGGCTCCATGTGGGGTCTCCCAGGCCTGCTTGGGAGTGGAGAGGAGAGGTAGGTATGAGGACAGCTAATGAGCCTGGGGTGAGGCAGACAGGTTGGAAGAGATGGGATCAGGCCAGCCTGGAGCCTCTCGTCCTTCTATGTCCCATGTGAGCCTTACACTCTTTCCATCCATACAGGGTTCTGTTTCCAGCATACTCTTTCTTTAACTGACCATCTTCCCCAGCCTACCACTCACAGGGGTTCACAGCACATGGATGTTGGCGAGGTGTACCCCTCACAATCAGACGTGATGCAAAGATGGTGACTGGAGACAGATGTGACCCCCTGGGAAGCCGGCAGAGGCTGGTGGTGACTCTCCTCTTTGGGCAGACACATGGCGCCTGGCAAGTATGTTGTTTGGCATTTGAAGAGAGAGCACAGAAGGATAGAAGGTGAGCTTCTTTTGTGAATTTAATGCCAGTGTCTAGTATATCATGATGTTGTTTCAAACATATTTTGGGACGTTCTAAAGTAGTACACAGAGTAAGTCCTGTGCTCTCCCTAATCTGAGTCATTCAGCATTTCAAAGATGGGGTACTGTAGGTGGACACCTACTGTAGACCTCAGAGTAGGCACACCCCTACCTCAGACCAGAAGTTGTGGGGGAGACCCAGGAAAATGGACACAGCACTGCCTTTGAAATGGAGCAGGTGCACTTTCTTGATCACCCCACAGCCATCCTCCTCCAGATATTTCTGAAGTCTGGAATGGCCAAGTCAAAATGGCTCTTACAATAAAGCTGTCACCAAACACGAACTGTTCCAATCAACAGAAAACCAAAGCTGTGAGCTTAAAGGAAAACATTTCTTCCAACATCGTTCATTTTGGTGTCCTAGAGTCCCTGCTGACTCAGCATATGTGTGACCTTATCAACTGTGGGTGAGTAATAAAGTGCTTATTAGTGCTGAATGCAGGTAATGGATTGAGTTCTGGAACATTCTCTGCCTCCCTTAGACTAATTCACCACCAGGGGAGGAGTAGGTCCTAGAAATAAATGGCTTTTGCCCCCTCTGTAGGCCACGACTTTGACTTACTTATGGCTAACTCCCCACAAGTGGGCTCCTCCTTCCCTCTCCACCTTGCAATTTCACCTGATGATTTTTGCTTTTCCATGTTAAATGTTTAAATAGAGAAGGACATCCCTGCATTGCATGCTACTCCAAACACAATAAAAGTGGACAGGGAAGCTCCCACTTGCCCCTCGGGGAGGGATTTTAATCAGATGATATTTAGCACTCAGCTCAAAGACTTAGCGGCACTTGCAAATTCCCTTTTTGTCAAGGAGATAGGTTTTAATTTTCCAGCCCTAACAAGAGAGAATGATTTGATCCCCTGACAGTTTGGGGGTTCATCTCTTTTTTTTTTCTAGCTGGCTGCAGAATGTAGAAGGATGACGGCAGCTCGAGGTCCCCTGGCAGGTAGAGGAGCTACATATCACTTATTCCAATTATGGCTCCTTGAGGAGGTCATCAATATGCACCCGCGGTTTCTAACTTTTTTTTTTTTTTAGCCAGAAGCAAATGAATATATTATCTGTCAGCAGCGAGACAAGGGGCACATGGATCTATGAGTCGTGGCTGATTGGGATTCCACACGCTTGTGGGGTGTGACTCTACTTCAGAACTCATTTTTACTGATGCCAACGAACAAGATGGTCCTCGGAGACCTGTCTATCAAACCACAGCATGCTTTGCAGAAAAATTAGATTACTCATGCTCAGGCAGAGGGGTGATGGCAATTTAGAATAGTCCCTCACATATCAATTACGTTTGTATTTACAAAGCAAATTAGACCCACGTGAAGGTCATTGTTCACACTGGCTACCCTGGCTGTGTACGAACATGGTTTCTCTCTAGTGTTTGAAGACTCATGAAGTCATCTGGGCCTGGTGGCATATGCCTGTGATCCCAGTACTTGGGAGGCTGAGACAGGAGGATTACAGGCTCAAGGCCAGCCTCAACAACATAGCCAGGTCTTCAGCAACTTAGTGAGATCCTGTTTCAAGGAAAAAAAAAAAAACCCTCATGAAGATATGCAGATGTTACTCCAGGGGTTCAACCCCCAATAAAACAAAATAAAACAAAAACAAAACTCATGAAGATATGCACACACACAGTATATGCTATTTTTTCCCTCCCTTCAAATTTAATTTCAATAGCCCCAAAAGGCTCAATTTATTTGCTTAAGGAACAAGAAGTACTGTTTTACCAGTATTGCAATATGATTCAGTTTGCATAGCCTCTGTTCGAATACCTCTTATCCATATCCAAACAACCATTGTAAGTGAGGAATATCTTTGTTATAGCAGACTCTGGTGCCAGGCTCCCTGGGCTGATGGTAGGGGATGTCACTGTCACGTGCATTTCATTCATTGTGTTTGCCCGGTTCCTGGAGACAACAGATTGCTCAGAATCCATGCAAACAACACAATGCACTTATTTGCAGGCTCTCCTGCACAAAGAAAACATTTTTTTCTTTTTTGTGTGTGTGTGATGGGGTTGAACCCAGGCGCATTCCACCTCTGAGCTACACTCCAGTCCTTTTTGATTTTTTTCATTAAGAAACAGAGTCAAGGTTTTGCTAAGTTCTTGAGAGCCTCGATACATTGCTGAGGATGGCTTCAAACCTGCCACCCTCCAGTCTCTGCCTCACAAGTACTGGGATTACAGGTGTATGCCATCGTGTCTGCAAAATCCATTTTTTGATAAAATTATAAAGTAGTAAGTCATGCGATGAAAAAGTACATCTCAAAGGTAAGCTGGAATCTCACAGAAGAAAATAGGGAATGAGCTCTGGAAGATTTTTTTTAAAGAAACCACAATGGACTTTGGTGTGATGGTGCAGTGGTGTGGGGGTTGGGAAGGGGAGTTTGAGTGTTTCCCAGCGCCTCATGGAGGACTTTTCAGAATGCTAGATAATGAAAGAGGTTGACTGGAATTAGATTTCCCTTCTCGTAATAACATGACAGCACTCTGAAACTCCCTGAATATGCTCTGGAATGCTAATGGAGCATTTGCATGTCTGTCTAGGAGGATATTTATTTGGATTGACTTTGCACCAGCTCAGGGGCAAATTCTGCCTGATTCTTGTGATCAGTTTAACAATCAAGGAAGCCTTCTCTGATGTGCAGCTCCCCGGATCGCGGCCTGAGCTTCCTTCATGCGCTCCGCATTTTGGTATCTTTCTGTCTATGATGCAGTATGGATTTATTTATTCAGCATTCTGTCATCCTGAAAACTCGATTAAGGTTCACATCTGTCCTTTGCTGCTGTTGGGGTAATTGACGCTCATCGTTGTGACCCTGAGGTAATTCAGGTACCTTTTGAATCACCTCGGGTTGGGGTGTATTTTGTGGGGGTGTGGTGAGGGTCCTCTGGGGTCTTGAGATGGCACATCAGTTTGAAAGTGACAGCAGTGTCTAGCATGGGACAAGCTGCAGCTTGATGATCAGGGAGATGCAAATCAAAACTATGTGGAGATTCCATCTACTACCCAGTTAGAATAGCAGTTGTCAAGAATACGAGCAATAATAAATGCTGGCGAGGATGTGGGGAAATAGAAACTCCTAGACACTGTCAGTGGGGTCGCAAATGAGTGTAGCTGCTATGGGGGTTCCTCAGAAGACTCGAAATGGACCCCCCATATGATCCAGCTATACCTCTCCTGGGTATCTTTCCAAAAGAATTGAAGCCACAATATTATAGTGACTCATGCCTATCCAGGTTTATAGCAGCACCATTCACAATAGTCAGATTACAGAATCAACCTGAGTGTCCATCTGTAGTTGAATGGATTCAAAAGTACGGGATATACACACAATGGAATTCAACTCAGCAATAAAGAAGAGCAAAATTATGTCATTTGCAAGAAAAATGGATGGAACTAGGGAATACTATGCTAAGTGGGTTTAGCCAGTCACAGCAAATGAAGGGTCATAGGATTTCTCTCATATGTGGAAGCTAGGAAGAAAGCGGGATAGCAAAGGACTCCAGATAAAGGAGAAGAAACTCTAGTGGAGTGATGGAGGGGGGATAGAGGAGAGAGGGGAAAGGGAGACTGGGGAAGGAGACACTTCAATTGATGGTGTGTGTATACGCAAGGTTATCAACGATAATCTCAATATCACGTGCGAAGAAGGAGAGAGAGTGGGATGGGAGCCGGGCTGGGGAAAGCTCATCAAAAGTTGTGTGCATGTCCGTCCTCATCACTCTGAACTCTGTGATGGTGTGAGACTACAATGCACCAATAAGAGTAGATTTAAAAGGTCCTCCTTGTCCAGACAAGGAATGCGTTCTCGCACACGTTTCTCCATCCTGTATTCAGCTCCAGCGTTCTGTGTGGGCACATCTGCCAGACACCATGGATACAAAGGTAGATGAACTCAGGCTCTCAGTACATGGACCCTCAGTCCAGCATGGCGCACACAGGCACACACTCCTGTAGTTATACAACAGGGACCATGATTCACAGCGTGGTTTTGAGCACTGAGGCTGGGCGTCTACACTGGCAGAGGCTTGAGAGAGACAAGGTCCGGGGCTTTCTAGTAGAGATTTAGGTTTGAATTGGTTGTACAGTCTTGACTGGGGGGTCAAGTGGGGAAAGAGTCCTAGGCAGACAGAACAGGAAGAGCCAGATCCCAGGGACGTGAGCCAGCAGGGGGCACTGGGAGCGACGAGGAACTCAATGTTGCTGGAGGACCACTTCAAAGATGAGGCTGGAGCATTCTGTACCTGTGGGGGGAGAGGTCACGGGGGCCCTTGCCTCACAGAAAGCTCCATTTCTAACCTATAGGATTTAAGAGTGGCCTCTGATGGGTCATGTCTAAATAGGCAGTTTACATTTATTTATTTATCCATTCATTTATTTATTCATTCATTTATTTATTTTTGTTGGTACTGGGGAGTTTACCTAGGGGTCTTCTACCTCTGAGCTACACCCCCTGCCCTCTTTTATCTTTTATGTTGAAATAGGGTCTCATTAAGTTGCTGAGGGCCTCGTTAAATCGCTGAGGCTGGACTTGAACCTGTGATCTCCCCATCTCAGTCTTCCAAGCACTGGGATGACAGGTGTGCACGACCATGCCCAGAAAATACTCATTTTGGATGAGGGTTTTCTGTAACTGTTCTTTATGGGTGCAGAATCTCTCTGCTTCCATGTTGACACGTGTGATGTAGCCCAGGACACGGAGGGTGGTTCGGCCTTCCTGCTTGAAGCAGCACGTGGGGCTGTGAGGCTCCTGCACGACCTTCCCCAGGCCATGGGTTTTGAAGTCCGGGGACAGGGCCTGGAGACCTAGGACCTTTTGCAAAGTCCAGGAGAGCGGTGGCAAAGACCTGGCGTAGCCTCTGATGGACGGCCAGGGGAGAGGCAATAATCTGAGACTTGTCTAGAAAGAAAAGCTAGGAGATGTGTCAGGGAGCTCTCTGAAGACCTTGTCTGTGCCTCATTCCATGACTTCAGTGATTGAGAAAGATGGTCTCGCTGCTTGCCTCCGGGCTGGAGACTGACTGTGCACCATTAGTAAGGAACAGGCGGTATGCCCTTCTGCTAGAAACAGACTTTAGGGGAGTATTAAATAAATACTCATGGACTCAAAAGTAACTCGGCAAGGTACTTTACTTCCGCGCAGAAGGGTGCATGCACGCCGTACAGTCAGGAAAGCACATCTTGAAGCAGTCCAGCTCCTTTTTATCCTTCTAATGCATAGCCCGCTGTGACCTCACAATCTAATCTGGCTGGCTAGTTTCCTACTGGGCAAGTTATTTTCTTTAGAAGAAAGGAGAAATAGGAAACCTATACTTCCAGTAGAGGAGAAATAGGAAACCTATACTTCCTGTAGTAGAGGGGCAGACAGACAGCTGTACCAAAAAGTTACAAAATGGATTCCTAAGCTTCTGTTACAAAATGAATACCAGTCAGTTTTTATATGACCTTATCACTTCAGTAGAAAAGATCATTTTTCTTTCTTACACTTTCATTGGAGATGAAGAAACGTAGTGCTCCCCAACTGAGAGCCCCTCTTGGAGGAACCCGGGCTCTCTCACGTGTGAAAGGGAGGGGAATAAAAGATTTGTGATTCGAGTTTTAAAAAGAAAGTATCTTGACCTTCACAAAACTGTATGAAGGGCTGTGGCTTCAGGGCTTCAGGGGACCCCAGAATTTAAACCCTGTGATTTCATTGGCTAAGAAATCCCAAAGGGAACTTTCTGTGCAAAATCACTCTAAGGCCAGTGACAATGTCTGCTTACTCCAGGGTCACAGCAAGGGAGATCTTCCTGAGGCAGGGTCCATTCCAATGACAGGCGTCCAGTGTTTCCAGTTCCATTGTTTGGCAATCAGAGGGAAGGCAGTGACCAAAGGAACGGGCTGAGCACTTGAGAGGCTCACACCACTGCACGGGACACAGTCTCTTCCCGTCTTCTAGAAGACGCAGGAGAGGGGCAGGGACAGGGGCTGGGCTGGTGAGAGTGGATTTCCTGTCCACGTGGCAAATTGGCCTTGGAGCTGATTTGAGTATAATGCATGGGAACAGAACAGATGTGATAGTGTGATCATGTCAAACTGTGTGAACAGTTCATGCCTGCTGGAATTGGACTGCTTAGATTCATAGATGAGGGCGAGAGGAAGGCTAGAAGATTACTTCCACTAGGTTTCTAATTTTTCTAGTATTGGAGATTGAATCCAGATGCATTCTACCTCTGAGCTACACACTCAGCCCTTTTCCTAAAAAAAAAAAAAAGACACACACACACATACACAGAGTATTGTTAAGTTGCTAAAGGTCTTGCTAAATTGCTGAGGCTGGCCTCCAACCTTCAGTCCTCCTGTCTCAGCCTCCCAAGTACTGGGGTTACAGGGCATGTGCCACCATGCCTGGCCTACTTGCTGGTTTTTTGTTTGAATCATTAGTCAGGGGGACTCATAGACAGTAAGAGTGTACACAGGTGGGAAGGGATGCAGTGTTCAACCTGAGAACATTATCTCCCAGGGCGCAATAGATTTCAAGTAGAAGACAGGCAGGCTTTGACACTGAAGCTTCAAGTGGCAACCCTGGGTTTGGATGTTTTGATCCTGAATGAGTCACCTCTCTGTGCCTCAGTTTCCTTTCCTGAGAAATCGAGACAAAGATAGCATGGCAGTGTTTTCAAAATGGCTCTGTAATTCTCCAGCATCTTTCTCCTTGGGAGGTTTGCATCTATTCTCCCTATCCTCAACTCTGGGCAGATTGGTCACAGGCCAATGACTTCAATCGATGGAGGGGGCAGAAGTGACATAATGTAACTTTAGAGGTGACATCATGGAAGGCAAGGTGGCATCTGTCCTTCTCACAGGGACGCTCACATTTGGAGTCCTGTACCTCCATGGAAGGAACTCAGTTCCCCTGAGTCTTGCATGCTGCGGGGAAACCTAAGGTGAAGGGAACACATGTGTGTGTGGTGCTGCACTGGCGGCTCCGGCTCCGGCTCCAGCCGGCATCCCGCATCCAATACCACGTGCTTGGAGAGAGGCCTGCCGGCGAGTCCAGACCCAGCTGTCGAGATGGCCTCGCTGTCCAGTTTCCCTGGGGGAGCCCTGGCCCATGATGGAGCAGAAGCACGCCAGCTCTACCGAGTTCTGTCTGAATGATGGGTCCATAGAATAATAAAGTGTTTTCAGACCAGGTTTGGAGGTAATTTCTTACCCAGCAGTAGTTTATCAGCCTGAGTCCTCTGAGCAGCAGACAACAAGAGGGGATGTGATGCAGGTCACATCTATTAGAGAAAATACGTAGGGAAGAGGCCAGGAGACACCTGGGGAGCCAGAAGACGCTGCCAAGGATGCTCATTTCGAGTGCAGAACAGAGACAAGGAAGGAAGGGAGTTGGGGTTGATATATGGGCAGATCTGAACAGAGCTAGGGAAAGTTATTTGGGGTCTGTTGGGGGATGACCTGGAACCAAAACCACCAGTCAGAAGAGCTCAGTCTCCAGGTTCAGACCTTTCTTACTGTTTCTGCAGCATGCCTACGTGTGGCCACGGCAAAGGGTCATGGGCTGCAGATCCCCAAAGCTAGGATCTCTCAAACCAGAGCAGTGCAGAGAGGATCCATTTCCTGGCCATCCCAAATGCTAGCCGGAGCAAACAGTGTTTGCCTCACTGATTGTTCCCAAAACTATACATATATATGCATATACTATGCATATATATATACATATATATGTATATATATATATGCACAGCAACTGATACATTGTAAATGCTTAATAAATATTAACCATTAGTAGCCATAACCTTTGAAAGAATGAGCATGTATAGATGGGATCATCTTAGAAAGGTACAATGAGAAGAGCAATATATATGCTCTGGATAGACAGATGGGGACAGGGACCTTTGGGAGACACTCAGTACCTGAACGTTAGCTGAGCACCTGTTCCATGCAAAGATGAAGCAGCACTGAGAAGCAAGTGCAAGAAGCAGGAGCTTGTCAGTGAAGGGCGCTACTCTGTCCTCAGCACCCAGGGCAGCTGTTGGTTGGAGACTAAGAGTTAAATTTCAAGTGAGTAAGGAGAAATGTTTTGGATAATGAAGGAGGAAGTGATTTAATGAGGGCATTTTTATTTTGAAGCTTCAGATGAAGTAATGGATCTAGGCAGTGATTGGCGATGTCTGCCAACATAAAATGAAAAAGAACATCTCCTCCTCTTCCTCCTCCTCCTCCTCCTCCTCCTCCTCCTCCTCCTCCTCCTTCTTCTTCTTCTTCTTCTTCTTCTTCTTCTTCTTCTCTTCTCTACTGTGCATGTGTGGTACTGGGGATTGAACTCAGGGGCATTCTAATTTTAAGCTATACTCCCAGCCCTATTTTATTTTTTTATTCGGAAACAAGATTTCAGTAAGTTACTGAGGCTGACCTCAAACCTGTGATCCTCCTGTCTCAGTCTCTCAAGTACTGGGATTGCAGATGTGGGCCACCACACTTGGATCACAATGTATCTTCTAATGGAGGAGCATATTACAATTTATAGAGTATTCTGGTGTGTGTGTGTGTGTGTGTGTGTGTGTGTGTGTGTGTGTGTGTGTGTAAAATCAAAGTTGAAGCTAATCAGGTTTCTAGGTCTAACTACAAATTTAAAATAAATTCAAGAAAGAGAGAAATGTTTTAAATAACACTAAATTTTGCCACTAGTGAAATTCAGACTGAAGGGAACTATAAGATAGGGAATGTGTTTGTTCATTAACAAAGCTGCAAGAAAAAAAGGGAAATATATTCTACCAATGGCAGGGTAATGCACTTTTTAAAATCCGATTCAAACAAATTTTTTTTTTTTTTTTTTTTTTGCGGTACTGGGGATTGAACTCAGGGGCATTCTACCTCCAATCTATAACCCCAGCCCTATTTTTTATTCTTTATTTTGAAACCGAGTCTCACTAAGTTGCAGAGTGCCTCACTAGGTAGCTGAGGCTGGCCGCGAACCCGGATCCTCCGGTCTTAGCCTCCCGAATGCTGGAATTACAAGCGTGCGCCACCACGCCCAGCTCTCAAACAAATTTTTACAAAGTATCTTTCTGGCTGTAGTGGACATTTGAATGTTACTTAGATATTAGAGGATATGAGGGACTATTAATATTTAGACTTATATGATAATGGTATTTCTAGAAAACAAGTTTCAAAGACATGTTTATCTTTTGGGAAAAAGAGTGAAATACTGATGAAACAACAAAATAGAGAATCTTACTTCAAAATACTTGGGATATGGGTCGCAGAAGAAAGAATAGTCAAAGCAGTATCAACAACGACTTGAGAGTTCATCACATTAGTTTCTCAATTTTGTGCATCTCTGAAATTAACCAACTAAAGTTTAAGCAGTAAAATTTAAAATAAAATTTGTGGGAATTAACCAGATGCAGGAGTGGACAATAGTGTCTGGTTTAACATGTAGGTAATGTGTGGTTAGATGAGAACAGAAAGGAGTTGTCTATTTGGCCATTAGGAAGTTGAGGTCATCATAAGTTGCACAGCTTGATAAGTAAATCTGTAGTGAAGGGAGGACAGAGAAGTTTGTTACAGGAAGGAAAAACTCAGTGATGGTGACTAGAGAGGAAGGGGTGGAGTCATGAAAAGAAGGTGATGAGTTGGAGATGTCCAGAAGACAGAGGGAGAAACTGGATGCAAGGATGAACCCTGAAATCATTATTCAACTTTGTTGTGAACAATACATTGTTGTCAGGGTTCATGTGTGCTATGGGAAGTATCAATACTTCAAATCTTTGTAATTTTTTAAAAAATTCTCATTTACTATATGCGTTTTAGGTTAAATAGTATTCAAATTATTTAAATTTTAGTAAAATTAAAGGATAAAATGGGAAAAAAAGAAATTGGATGCAAGGGTGTAAAACAGGTAGGGGCCAGGCATGGTGGCACATCCCTGTAATCCCAGAACTTGGGAGGCTGAGACAATAGGATTGCAAATTTGAGGCCAGCCTTAGCAAGTTAAAGAGACTCTGTTTGAAAATAAAATAATAAAATAAGAATGGAGGTGTGGCTCAGAGATAGACCACTCCTGGTTTCAATTCCTCGTAGAAAAAAAATACTAAAAGATTACCAGTTATACATACTGTGCTCTCTGACCAAAGGGGAATTAAAGTGGGAACTGATAATAGACAGATAACAGGAAAATCTCCAAATACTTGGATATTAAACAATCCACTTTGGCTTTCCTCCAGCTTTATGAATGTATAAATGACACATAGAAATTGTATATTTGTAATATGCAAAATGTAATGTTTTGATACATGTATACATTGTGCAATGATTAAACCAAGCTAATAAACATATCTATCACTTCACATGTTTAGTTTTTTATGAGTGTGTGTGTTTAAGAACATTTATCTATTCCTTTAGCCATTTAGTAATTTTCAAGTATACAATACATTATTATTTATCATCATCATCATGTGGTAAAATAGATCTCCAGAATTTATTCACCTTCAAAACTGAAATTTGTACCCTTTGACCAACATCTCCCTGCCCATCCATCTCTCCACAGTCTCTAGTCCTAGGCAACCATCATTCTACTCTCTGCTTCTATGAGTTCAAGTATGTTAGATTTCATGTGTAAGTAAGATTACGCAGTATTTATTTTTCTGTGCACAGCTTATTTCACTTAACAAAAGTTCTCTGGATTTATTCAAGGTTTTGCAAATGAAAAGACTTCCTTTTTTAAAAGGCTGAATACAGAGCCGGGCGTGGTGGCGCACGCTTGTAATCCCAGCATTCGGGAGGCTGAGACCGGAGGATCCGGGTTCGCGGCCAGCCTCAGCTACCTAGTTAGGCACTCCGCAACTTAGTGAGACCCGGTTTCAAAATAAAGAATAAAAAATAGGGCTGGGGGTGTAGCTCGGAGGTAGAATGCCCCTGAGTTCAATCCCCAGTACCGCAAAAAAAAAAAAAAAAAAAAAAAAAAGGCTGAATATTAAATATTATTTTATCACATAGATGCCACGTTTTCTTTATTAAATCCTCCATTGTTGGACACTTAGGTTGATTCCCTGTCTTGGCTATTACAAACAATGCTGCAACAGATATTGAAGTGCAGATATCTCTTTGGCATATATACCAAAAGTGGGATTTCTGAATCACAGTATAGTTCTGCTTTTAATTTTTTGAAGAATCTCCATGCTGGTTTCCATAACAGCTGTTCTAATACATAATATATTGATCAAAGAAGAATATGAGAAAAAAGCATATTTTGAACAAACTAAAAAGGAAGGCACAACTTATCAAAATTTGTGGAATGCAGCCAAAGTGGTGCTGAGAGGGACATTTGCAGCATTGAATGCCTGCATTGTAAAAGAAGAAAGGCATAACATTAATGGGCTAATCTTCCATTTTAGAATATGGGAAATAAAATTAAACTCATGTAAGCATAAAAAAAGAAGTCACAGGAATTAGAACATTTATTAATGCAATTGAAAATGGGAAATCAGTAGAGAAAATCAACAAAGTCAAAAGTTGGTCTTCGGAAATATTAAGAAGATTGATAAACTTCTAGCCATTCTAATTAATAAAAAGAGAAAACCTATATACATTAATAATATCATAAATAAAATTAGTGATATTCCTATTAATGTCATGTACATTAAAATGATAATTGAGGAGTACTATTAACAACTATGCTCACAAATTGGATAACTTGGATGAAGTGAAACAATTCCTTAAAAGACAAAATGTACCAAAGCTCATAGCAGAATGAATAAACAACCTGAATAAGCCTGTATTTATTAAATTAGTTTAATAAATAATTGGAAACTTTCCAAAGTAGAAATTATTTGGCCCATATGGTTTCACTGGTGAATTTTACATAATTATTCCCATTTTAAAAATGCCAATTCTCTACAAAATCTTTCAGAAGATAGAAGCAAAGATGATAATTTCTGACTCATTCTATAGGTCCAGAATTAACCTAATACAAAGACAGATAAAATATTAAATGAAAAAAAATAATGATCAATATTACTTATTTCTCAATAAGTAAGTAAAATTTCTCAAAATATTAGCAAATTAAGTCCAACAATGTATTTAAAAAAAGGATTGTATTCCATAACCAAATGGGATTTATACGAGGTACACATGACTGGTTCAACATTTGAAAATCTACACACAAGCCAAGCATGGTGACCCACACTTGTAATCCCAGTATTTGGGAGACTGAGACAGGAGGATGTGTGTTCACAGCCAGCCTCAGCTACTTAGTGAGGTCCTTCACAACTTAGTGAGACTGTTTCAAAATAAAGAAAAAATAGGGCTGAGGGTATAGCTCAGAGGTAGAATGCCTCTGGGTTCAATTCCCAGTACAGTTAAAAAGAAAAGAAAAGAAAATCTGCACACACATAGATGCACAAAACCCACTATATCTAACATCACACTAATGATGAGAAACTTGAAGTTTTTTCACTAAGATCAGGAATGAAGCAAAGATGTCTCCTCTCACCATTCCTATTCATCAGTGTACTAGAAGCCCTAGTTAGTCTGACAAGAAAATGAAGTAAAAGGTATACTCTTAGGAAAGAAATATGTACAACTCTTTTTTATTTTCAGATGGCATGATTGTGTAGAAAACCCAAAGGATTGTCAAAGCTTAGAACTAAAACACAATAATATAGAAAGGATGCAAAAGATATTAATATATGAAGTCAATAAATAACAAGTGGAAATTGAAATAATATCATTTACATTAACACCCCCTAATATGAAATACTTGGGTATAAATTTATTAAGACATGAAACTGATCATTGTAAGGAAAACCACAAAACTCTGATAAAAGAAATAGAAAAGCAATTAAATTCATGGAGACATATCCCATGTTCATGGATAAGAAGACTCACTATTTTCATGAAGTGTAGGAAACCCTCAAGATATGTATATCATAAAGGAAGATTTATCAAATTGTCTTACACTCAGCAGCTGGTTATGTCATGAGCAGTCTCCTGTACTCAGAGGGTCAGAGGGCTAAAGGAACCAGCGGCTACTTGAGCAGCCCAAGAATCTAGAACAGGATGGATTGATGATGTAGCCTGAGACCAAAATAGAAAGTCCTGTAAACTCCTTGAAAAATCACTGAGAGTCCAATTGGAAGAGTTAAGGAGCTGAAGTCCAATTCCTCAGGCAAGAGCAGCAACAGATACACCTGTTCAGGAAGGACTAAGCTTCCCTTCATGCTGTTTCCTCTTTCTTTGACCTTTGTCCTATCTGGGCTCCCAGCCTATTGGACAGTGCCACCCACATCCAGGGTGGGACTTTGCCCTCAGTTTGCTGTTCCGCATGTCAATCACCTCATCAACACACT
Source organism: Graphiurus murinus (assembly GCA_004027655.1). NCBI lineage: Eukaryota > Metazoa > Chordata > Mammalia > Rodentia > Gliridae > Graphiurus > Graphiurus murinus. The sequence continues at coordinate 49,938 of PVLC010005992.1, forward strand.
CAAAGTCTCTTAACTCTAGATGTCCCTCAGTCCAATAAAGTTGACAACCCAAATTAAACATCATAACTTGTCAGTTCTTCTCAATTTATTCTACAGCCGGGCGTGGTGGCGCACGCTTGTAATCCCAGCATTCGGGAGGCTGATGCAATGTAATCCCAATCAAAATCCCAACAAGTTACTTTATAGATATCAACATAGTGATTCTACAGTTTGTAGAAAGTGACAAATAGTTAGCAGTATATGGAACAAAAGTAGCAAAGTTAGAAGGCTAACATTAGTTGGCTTCAGGGATTATTATAATATAACATTAATCAACACAATGTGGTATTGATGAAAATATAGAAAAATAGATCAACATGATAGACAGCCCATAAATAGACAACATAAATACAGTCAACTGATTTTTTTTTTTTTTTTTTTTTTTTTTTGCAGTACTGAGGATTGAACCCAGGGGAATTCTACCCCCGAGCTATACCCCCAGCCCTATTTTTTTATTCTTTATTTTGAAACTGAGTCTCACTAAGTTGGGGAGTGCCTCAGTAGGTAGCTGAGGCTAGCCGCGAACCTGGATCCTCCGGTCTCAGCCTCCCAAATGCTGGGATTACAAGAGTGCGCCACCACGCCTGGCTTCAGTCAACTGATTTTAATGAAAAACAATACAATGGAGAAAAACTATCTTTTCAACAAATAATGCTGGAACGACTGGATATCTACATGCAAAAATAAATAAGCCTATTTCTACACCTAACATCCTTAAAAATTAACTTAAAATGGTTCATAGACCCAAATGTATAATTCAAAATGACAAAACTCCTAAAATATCACATAAGAAAAAAATCTAGGTAATGTTGGCTTTGGCGATCGCTTTTTAGACACAACACCACCAAAGGCTCAATCCAAGAAATAGTTGGTCCACCGCATTTCATTATAATTGAAAACCTTCCTCTCTGCAAAAAGACACTGTTAAGAGACTCAAGGCAATACACAGGTTGAAAGAAAATATTTTCGAAGACATTTCTGATAAAGTACTCTTATCCAAAATATATAAAGAATCCGTAAATTCAACAATAAAAAAAGACAACTGAATTAAGAAAAAAAAAGACTTGTACAGATCCTTCACTAAAACATTTGCAAATTGTAAATAAGCACATGAAAAGAAGCCCTGGATTATATGTTATTAAGGAAATGCTAATTAAAACAAGAGCTACCTCTGAAAGGCCCAAATCTAGAGCACCCACAACATCAAAGGCTGGTGAGGATGTGGAGCAGCAGAAACTCTTACGTGCTCCTGGGGAAAATACAAAATGGCACAGCCACTTTGGACTCCAGTTTGACAGTTTCTTACAAAACATACTCTCCAATGAGTCAGCAATCCCAACTCTTGGTCCTTACCCCAAAGCATTGAAAACTATGTTCACTCAAAAGTCTACACATGGGTATTTATAGCAACCTTATTCATCATTGGCAAAAGCATCCCACATCTTGGAAGCAATCAAGATGTCCTTCAGTAGGTAAATGGAGAAAGATACTGAAGTGCATCAGACATGGGATATTATTGTGCGAAAAAGAAATCACCTTTCAAGCTACGGAAAGCCATGGAGGAGACTCAAACGCATACTACTAAGTGAAAATGTTAGTCTGAAAAGGCTTCGAACTATATGACTCCAACTGTATAACACCTTGGAACAGACAGAATTGTGGAGAGCGTTAAAAGATCAGTAAACATGGAGGATTTTGACGGCAGCGAAACTATTCTGCATGGTAGTATGATAACAGATCTATGTCATTATACCTTTGTTAAAATGCATAGAATCTGCAAGACCAAGAGTGAACATTAACGTAAGCCACAGGCTTTGAGGGATAATGATGTTTTTCATGTAGATTCATTAATTGGGATAAATGTATCATTATGTCATACATAGGCTATGCATATCGGGAGTATGTAGGAAATCTCTGTACCTTTCTCTCAATTTTGCTATGAACCTAAAGTGCTTTAAGTACGAATTCAATTTTTAAAAGTACTGAAAAAATTGCTCTGAAGTCTACCTGGATTTATGTGAGAAGAGATGTATTTTGTTAACAAAGAATAGAAATACTAAGGGTAACCTCACTGCAAATATGTTTTTGCTTAATGAATGCTGCTGAGAACTGAGACAGAAGGAAAGAAAAAAAGAGACAAGTGGGAAACACATAAATTATAAGCTCTGCATGTTTTTCATAAAGGATAAACCTCTCTCTGAGGTTCTTTTATATTGCTATGAAGTTCTCTGAACTTTCTGTTTTGATAAGCCTTCTAGGTTATCTGAGTTATTTATTTTTTCCTTAACGTATATGAACACACAGTTGTCCTCTGCTGATCAAGCAATTGTAAAGAGTATTATTTAACAATTATTTAAATATGTATTCAGTTGTGAAATTTGTTATATGGTACTTTGAGTTTGATAAATCTCTGTACCAATAATCAATATTTCATGTTTTGTATTTACCTAGTTCCAATGATAATCTAAGTTTCTGAGTATATGAGAGTAGATTCACTGAAATTCCAATATAACAAATTTAAAAAACAAGGAAATTATTTAGGAACACCATAAATTTGTAGGCAGTTGAAACCTTGTCTATGGGTCCTGAGAACATGCTAACAATTAGAGGAATTATGGGGCCTCTGTCTCCTGGGGGGCGGGCCTAGGGATGTGTGCTCCACAACTGTCCCAGGTGATTTTGATGCACGACGGCCTGAGTTTGAAAACTGGGCTTTAGCTGACCTCCAAGGCCCCTGAGACGTTTCATCATCTCAGACTCTCACCGATCTTTATTAAAGTCCGCACCCCCTGGTCCAGAGCTGCAGGCAGCTGAGAGTTGGCAAAATGAAGAAAACGTGTCCTCAAGAAGCATGAACTTCCAAACAGTTACAGGCATATCCTACGCAAAATATATCAATGCATCTACTCAATCACGAAGCTCCTTATAGAGATATAATTAAAAACCATGCAGGAACATTCTTCAGTGGAGTAAAAAAAATAAATAAATGAAATCATACATTTTTGTCAAGGTTCCCCTTTAAAAAGTATTGGAAATTTAGAATGCATTGGAGACATTTAGGGAAAAAAAAGACAAAAATCAAATACAAAACAAAACAAAAAAATGGAGTAGTGTGAAGGGCCACTAACCCATCTGATGTAATCCTCGGACACTGAATAATGATTTTATTCAGAAACCATGAGAGCGAGAGAACTTATTTTACTCTTTTCTCTATTCTCTGAAGTTAGCTTATCACCGGGAAAACTTGGTCATGTTCAGAAACCATCTCTGTATCAGACAAGGAAGCTGGACTTCTGAGTGCTTCTTAGCATCAGATAAAACATAGTTTTGAACAAAATACAAGGAGGAGCCACACGGACAGTGACGACAACAGCAGCTAAAAATAAAAATGCGGGCAAGGGAAACACTTTGGCATTCACCGGGCATCGTCTTTGACTCAGCGGAAGCCAGTGACTTGGAGATCGGGCCTCAGTGCGTTCTTTCAGTTGTAAGAAGTTGAAATGAGTCACCCTCAGGTTATTTTTGGTGCCAGCGCTGAGGTTATTTTCTCTGGCGTAACATCTGTGGTTCCCCCAAGGTACGAATCGGGCACTAACAAGTTTTCGGCTTATTAAAAATCCAGCATTCAGAAAACGACTGATAAATACGAGTTGTAGAACTATAACGATAGGGTTTGGTAACGGATCCCTACCAGCAGTGCGGGAAACAGATTTCCAAACGCCGGCAGTGAGAACGACGTGGCCGAGTGTCAGAGCTGAGGCCACTTGTCTCTGCCTGCACACGCAACTGCTTTGATGTGGCTTAAGATGTGTTTTCGTATTTCAAACAGCCTGCAGAAGGGAAACCGGCAAGGCATCGAATTATTTACTCTTACCAGGAAAATATTTTAAAAGCTCTACGAGGGCTCCATTTCCTAAGGCCACCTGTCACCTAAAACATACGTAACAAGGCCCAGATGCTCGATCCCAACCTGCTAACCCCGGGACTCGGAGAGAAAATATTTCACCCCTTCCTCGGCACATCCTTAATTCATTCGATGCTAAACTTCCAGGCCATATTTTCTGCTTAAACTTAATAACTCAGCTCTGACATTCCTTCTCGGTGACCCCAAAGCTCCATTTGACTGCCCGGACACCTGCTCCTAAATGCATTAGAAGCACTCAGAGGGTTTTTTTTTCCTTAAGTATCAATTTTGTTTTCTTTGCTCAGCCTTGAGGCCATCCTTTGGATGCACGGAAATAGAGGCTGTTTCCTTCTATTCCATGGTGAATTTATTAGAGTCTTAAGTTTCTTCCCTCAAGTTTCGGCTGATGTTGTTTTGGACACACAGTTACAGTTAGCCTGGAATCTTAAAATCTCGTAGTTTCAAATCCTAACTTGGGGAGATCATAGAGGAAAGATTCCCCTCAATCTCCCAAAAATTATTTATTTAGGTTAACTAGTTTGTAAGAACAAGCTTAAAAGTGTCTGAATGTTTTCTGGGACATTAATAAAACTGAGGTTATTTAGCAATGCTGGCAAGGGCATTAAATAAACCCTAGCATAAACTCTTTAAAAGCTTACTTCATGATGCAAGAAAAGGTACAGCTAAAACTTCAAAGCATCAGAGATGGGACTTTTTTATTCTCAGTAAGTTTGTTAGAAATTTGAGACATGCCAGTCTACCTGTAAACCCAGTATTTAGGAGGATCACAGGTTCAAGGCCAGACTCAGCAACTTAGAAAGATTCAGCCACTTAGCGAGATCGTGTTTGAAAATAAAAAATAAATAAATAAAAAAAGGGTTGGGGGTGTAGCTTGGAAGTAGAATGTTCTCATGTTCAAGCCCCAGTGCCCCCCTCCCCAAAAATCTGAGAACATAAAACAAATTTGCCAGTCCACTGAAAAATGATGGCTATACCCATTTTCAGAGGGATGTGGGAGAATCATAGATAAACTTACTGAAGTTGGAATAAGTGCCTAAAATTAACCTACTTCCGTATGAAATCATTTTCCTACAGTTATCTCTTTTTAAAGCTACATATCTTTCTCACATTAATGAAATTGCCAATCAAAACAGATTCTGGAGGGGAGAAAATGTGTGGATTCTGAAGCCTGTGTGTGTGTGTTTATTAGAAATAAATGATTGTGCTTATGAAAATAGATTTAGAGTGCAAAACTTTTCTAAGTCTTAGAAATCCTAAGATGACTTTATGACATTATGCAATTTTATCTGAGAGCCTTTTTGTGATCATTGAGAGTTCTGCTGTAACAAGGCAGTGACTCGTATCCTTTATCTCTCTGCGAGAAGACTTAGGAAACTATGTCCTCAGATTGCCATATGTTTCAGATAGTGATCATAAATGGCTTTTTATTTTTTTGGAGGGGGGGAGGTCACAAGGTTAAAATAATAATCTCTACATACAACCTGCTTCAAGCTGCTTTAGTCTAGGAAAGTGGGGTAGGCATATGTAGAGGGCTAGAAATGGGCTCCCCTATTAAATTTCCCTCTAACTCCAGATAACACCAAATAAACCCTTAATCACACAAGAAATCACTCAACTTTTACTGCTCCCCCTGCTCCTTGACCTGCCCCTAGCCCATTTCATTTCCCATGGTCTGGCCTCTTGGCCTCCTTCTTCATAAGCCGTGTCACCTGGCCATCAGGCGGCTCCCAGCTCCCCATCCTGCCCGGTTTCTGGTTTCTTCCAGGTTACGCAGAGTTTACAGACTTGCTGTGCTGCCCCTGATCCTTCTCTGTCCCTGGGAATGCTGTTTCCCCAGGCATACAAGCATTTCTCTAGTGCTGGGCCTGTTCTCTTACAATCAATGTAGACATCTTCATTGCTTTAGAAAGACTTCTTTAAGTTTTTACCAGAGAAATGAAGCATTTTTTTCCTACCACAGATAGCCGAGTTAAAATACCTTACTTAGCAATTTCCTTTGTGATTTGCCATTGGCAATCAGATTGTTCGTAAGACTAGAGCACCTATGTGCAAGTCCAAAACCAAACATTTATTGTGAAGCACAAAATTATATGTGATTTCTCACCTCAACAATGGGCATCCGACCCTTAGTTTCTCATGATCTCAACTTCAATATGTCTCAAATGATCTTTGCCGCCATTCTTCCTTTCTCTATTCATCCAATGTCTAACTGCCTCTTTTTCAACTCTGTCCTATGTCTACCAAGGCAATAAGCTAGGTGGGACCTTCGCTTCTCCTCCTGGGTAGAGACTGAGGTGTTGGAGTCCAGTCATGTGGAGCTGGTTAGACAGACACAACTCTGGGTCAGATGCTGTGAATTTATAGATTTGTGAGCTACTAAGATGAGCTTTTGCTGAAAACTGGAGGTAGAAGTAGTTTCTAGGATTATTGCAAGGATTCTTGAGTTTATGCAAACCTTGCATAACACCAGAAAATAGGAAGTGCTCAAAAAATATCAGCTATTCTTTTTACTGTTATTAATCACTTTTATGATTATGAGCCTTCAATATCCTATCTGTTGCTATTCTGTAGAAGTCAGGGTTAAATTTTAAAAAAGTAGAGTCACTAAGACATACACACACACACACACACACACACTTACATTCACACATACAGACTCAAACACACATGCATGTACTGATGTTCTTTGCTTATAATGGAGGTTACATACTAATAAACCCATCACAACTGACTATCTTAGGTAAAATTGCAATCAATACACCTAACCTACTGAACATCACAGCTTAACCTAGCCTATCATAAACATACTCAGACACTTATGTTAGCTAACAGTTGCACAAAATCATGTACCATAAAGTCTATTTTATAATAAAGTGTTGTATATATCATGCAATGTATAGAATACTGTGCTGAAAATGGAAAACGAAGTGATTGTATGGGTAGGTAGGCTGTGTGTGTGTGTGTGTGTGTGTGTGTGTGTGTGTGTGTGTGTGTGTGTGTTGCTGGGGATTGAGCATAGGGGCTTTCTAGCCCTGAAATACACCCCAGCTTTTTTGATTCTTATTTTGAACAGAGTCTTGTCAAGTTATCACAAACTGGATTTGAACCTTAAGATCCTCCTGTCACAGCCTCCCAAGTACTGGGATTACAGGCCAGTACCAGGCTTGAGTAGGCATTCATACCTTCATAAAGTCAAACAATTAAGTCAAACAATTGTAAGTTAAAGACTTCCTGTGCATGATACAAATATTTACGGAAAGGTTGGGTTCCATAATCGTGAGAGCTGGTTAAATTGCTTCTGTAAGTCTGTGTGCTGTTTTTCACACCTGATGCTGGAGCCTCAAGCCCACGGGGCATGCAGGCAGAAATGAGAGACGGATGCACAATGTGTGATACAAGTTCAAGTTGGACAAAACAGTCTGTGTCCACTCTTATCGCCTGGGAATTTGATGGCCTGGGTGTCCTGCTGCAACTAAGACCCTTCCTCATGTACTGATGTTCCTCAGGGGACTAAGAACACGCACTTGGCCCAGGAGTTGGAGAAGCTGGGAGAAGATCTCAGGCAGGTCGAGCAGCTGCACACCCAGTTGCTGTTCCATGCCAGACAGGCAAGTTATCAGATTGATGAATGAGCTGCAAAATCAATGCTCCTGACGCTTTCCTGTGCCCTGAAAATCCACCTACAAATCTCCTTTGTGGTTCATCCAAACTAGAAAGATACAGGAGAGGGGATGCTGGTAGGCACAGATGTGACTAACTTAGCGGACCCATGAAGGAAAGCCACCATGCTTATCTTCAAAGAGCATCACCTCTGTGACCCCCTTGCCTGTTTGCATCAGAGCAGTGCTCTCTAAATTGCCCTTCACTTACTAAACTCTGCTCTTACCCCTGAAAGTTCCTTATCTGAGACCACATTGCACAGGCCCAGGGCGGTTGGGTTGACCTCCTTCAGCTCTTCCCCAAGCACACTGGATCACTTGGGATTCTGAATTGTGGCAGAATTCACACTCAGAAACTAGCCTTTCCTTTGATTCCCCTTACCTGCAAGTAGCCGCTCAGAATCCAACACAAGCCCCTCCTTCTTTCCGGGAGACCTTCCCGCTCCAGGCAGCTGAGACTCTGCAGGGGCATCTGGGCCCAAGCAGCACATGCTCCTTTTTTGAGTCCAGGGCTGTGTCAAAAGGGATTCCCATCCCATTTGAACTCTCTTTCATAGCTGAGAACCTGGTAGGAATTAATTAAATGCTCTTATGGGAAAAGATCCATGCTAGTATGTGATTTATATCATGCAGGAATACAAAAGCAAAAATGATGTTTCACTGCGTGCACCCAAGCCCATGTTCTATAGCATGTGATGTAGTATTTTATTTACACCCCAACTTATGTTCTCTAGCATGTGATGCAGTATTTTATTTATTTATATTTTGGTACTGGTGATTTAATCCAGGGGTGTTCTATCTCTGAGCTACAGCCCTGGCCCTTTTATGCTTTGAAATGCTCTTGCCAAGTTGCTAAAAGTCTCGCTAAGTTGCCGAGGGTTGTCTGATCAGTTTGACTGATCCTCTTGACTCAGTCTCTCAAGTACTGGGATTACAGCTGTGTGCCACTGCACCTGGTGCTGATGTGGTTTTTACTCCCTGAAAGGGTCCATTGCTTCTCCTTAATTCCAATGCAAAGACTTTGTTATTAACAGTGTTTCGGGAAAAAAATCTTTTTTTTTTTTTACTTCCTCAAATTTTGTTTCTTTTGTGGAAGAAAACACGTGCCTTGCTCACTGTGCAGTTCTCAGACCTTTTCCTCGCCTGTGGAGGAAAGACACTCTTCACACCCAAGCTCAGGTCTCTGGAACTCATTTCCTGGGGCTACCATAACAAATTAAGTGGTTTTAAAATAACAGAAATGTATTTTTTCACAGTTGCAGAAGCCAGAAGTAGGAACCGAGGTGATGGCAGGGTCGGGTTTTCTGTAAAGTCTGATTCTGGCTTCTGGTGGCCTCCGGGGTTCCCTGTCCTGTGGCTGCCTCACCTCAACCCATTTATGTCTCCCTGGGCTTGGTGAGCCCCTCCTCTGGGGCTCAATTCTCCCTTTGATTTTCTTCTTTCTTCCTTACTTCTCTCTCTCTCTCTTTCTTTCATCTTTCTTTCCTGGGGATTAAACCCAGGGACATTCTACCTCTGAGCTACATATACCCCGGGCCTATTTTATTTTATTTTGGAACAGGGTCTAAGTAAGTTGTTGAGGCTGGCCTCAAACCTGGGATCCTTCTGTCTGAGCCTCCCTAGTACTGGGATTACAGGCATGCACCACCAACACCTGGCTTTCTTTTTTCTTATAAGGACACTCTCATTAGGTTAAGAGTCTAGTTGTATAATCCCAAATGACCGTGTCTCAAGAGCCTTAACTAAATTATAACTGCAAGGACCCATTTTCTTCAAATAAGTCGTATTTAAGTTTACACATTCTGGGGCTTACACCATGAATATTTTTTTTGGGGGGGGGCGGGAAGAGGGCCTCATTCAATGCACCGTAGCTCCTCAAAGCAACTGGTCCAAGAGAGAAAGGAGAAGCTGCTAGGCCTTATGAGGCCCAGAACGGACTTGGAACTGAGTCTGGTCCATTCTCTTGCTTGTCGGCCATCATATGCACATCTCGGATTCAGTGTTCAGGGGAGCGTGACAACAGCACCAACCCCAAGAAATGCCGCTGTTTGGAGCAATAGCTGGTCATGAGCTGCCATCCCTCCAGACTCAAGTTCTTCTGGAAGAAGAAGGTATTCTCCCTGGCATCCTGCACATGATCACTGCCTCATTAGTCAGGGCTCTGGATAGACTGGGAGTAACCGGACTCCCTGTAATCAAAGGCAAATACAAGATAACTGTCTCAGTTTGATGCATCAATCAATCCCCCTCCATGCAGTGTTTTACTCAAACTCTTCAAGCGTTCATTCAGATTAATAACTTGGAAAGGGAAATATTTTCAGTGGGGTGAGGGCCCCTGGTGGTTATCAGTGCCTTCCAAGAATCTACACAAAATCTCCTTTCTGCTTGGCCAAGAGCGGGCTGAGCACAGGGCAGAGTGCTTCCTTGGGGGCCGGCTGAGAGGTGTGGGCTTGACGGGCTGGCAGATCTGCTCTCCAGCTCAGCTTTTACCCCAGCTTGGGGTCTCTGGGGAGAGTAACAATGTGTCTCCCCTGTGAAGTGAGGGGCCAAAGTCTCCTAGCGGAAGGGAGGATTCCACCCACAATGACAATACTGGTCAGAATGAAGGACCAGGATGAAGATTTGGTGTCCTGAAGTCAACACGACTTGTGCAGTGGGTGTGCAAAAGGCACAGCAGGAAACTGGATTCAGTGAGAAGAAACAACAAGTTGGCAGCATGATTAAAACTTAACTCTTCATTGCTTTGGAGTAAGACACATTCCCTCTTTTGCTCTTTTAGGAGCTAAAACTCATCTCCTAGGTAGCACCTGTTAGTTTGTGAATACCATGGAAGAACTTGAGATAATTGTGCATCTGTAAACTTGAGGTAGAGGTAAGAAAAGGACTGGCTTGATCATCTTCTGAGGCCTTTAGTCTGAACGTATTTTGTGTGGGAGGGAACCCCCTGCTTAGATGTTTATAGCCACACAATTCACAATAGTCAAAATCTGAAACCAACCTAGGTGTCAATCAACAGACAAATGGATAACAAAAATATGCTATATACGCACCGAGGAATTTTTACTCAGCCCTAAAGAAGAACAAAATTATGCCATTTGCAGCCAAATGGATGGAAGTGGGAAATATTGTTACATGAGATTAGCTAAGGGTCTCAGAAAGTCAAGGGTCCTATGTTTTCTCCCCTATGTGGAAGCTAGAACACAAAGAGGAAGCAAAAAGGGATTTCAGTCGAATGAGGAGAGAAAACAAAATAGTGGAAGGATATTGGGAGGAAAATGAGAATTGAGGAGGGGAGCAGTTTGGAAAAGATTACGTCCATACGAGATGGTTTTATTACCAATCTCGCTAACATGCATGGGAAGGAAGGAAGGGGAGCGGGTTTGGGTCAGGGGCACATGGAAGGAAACACACATGGCACTGTGTGTTTGTGATATGTTTTATCACTTTGCATCTCACTAAGATGCATAATTACATTGCACCATTAAAAGTATAAGGAGAGAAATCTCTGGTCCTAGAATCCAGGTTTGCTTGGCTCTCTTTGTCCTTGTCTCTGTACATGGCTGTGCTTTCTTGGGGGCCATGACATGGAAGTGGTCCCTGGATTGAATGGGTGCCTGGTGTCAGTAGAACAGCTGGAGGGAAAGACACAGTTGGATGACAGGAAGGTTTGGCTTCACAGCTGGTTTTACTTTTGGTCCACAAGATAGATGTTGCTCAGAGGTTTCTTTTTTTGTTGGAAAATAGTGTCTTTGTGTCCCCAAACTAGCTTTCACTGCATGTAGCCCTGGGTAGTTTGACAAGCTGGGCTGCAGGAGGAATCCATGGTCCCTGGAGCAGAGAGAGGCTAAGAGTCCATGTGTCAGTGATGGAGGTGGAATGGTCCAGGCTGCCCAGAGGTGCTGGGCCAGATGGTAGCTCCCAAGGACTTCAGCCTTTGCTGCATTTTTTCCAAATTCAGTGTGCTGATGGTACTCACTCTCCCCCCATGGGTCATCTTCTGTGAGCCACACAAGCTGTACTTCCTTCCTCTTCTCTTTCTCAGTTCTTTCTTTGTGTATTTCCTGGGCATGATATGTACAAGTGCGGCATTTGGAGGTAGAAGGCTTGGCCTTAAATTCAACATAATTTATCCTTTCTTATTCAGGTCTTGATCAAATGATTTCACTTCTGTGAGTCTTGGGTGTTTTTAATCTGTGAAAGGGGACGAGCCACATCTGTCTTGGTCCACGTGTGTGATGTGACTCAGTGAGGTACGATCTGTGAAACTCTTCTGAACTGTTAGTGCTCGCCAAAGCCGAGCAGTCATTTGTATATTCCTGGCTGGGCACGAGTAGTCAAACATGTGAACTGATTGGGACATTCTGAGAAGTAGCTAAGTAGGTTTAGACAGGTGCTGCAGACTGGGCTAGGAATTCTAGTGCATGGGAAAGGGCAGAGGTGATTGAGACACACACTCATTTCATAGGTGAGGATGCTGAGGCCGGGGGGTGAAGGCTGAGTCTAATTCCTACACGCTCTTTCCTGCCTTTTTTTTTTTTTTTTTATTTAACAGTATTTATCATTAGTAGCAAAGACCTCAAGGATTTATTCTGTGCTCATCTTCTCTGCTGCTTACTCCAATGCTACCTAGATATTCATCCCCTGGGAAGCTGGAGCTAGTCTGACTTGTTTATTTCTGTGTGCCCAAGGCTGTGAGCAATGCCACATATCAGGAGTCCCATTGGAGAAGTGTCCAATAAGCCGTGTGCCCAGTACCTGCCCTGACTCCCAGACCAGTGACCTGGCTGCTTCAGCTGCATCTTCCCATTCCATGGATGGTGTGAACCCTGTGGGCCTGCCCTCTCTCTCTTTTTGAGGCCCTGGTTGTAATAGCAATCCTCGACAGAGATGTGGCTGTCATTTCCCATCCGCTTCTGGGAAATTAATAGAAACAGAAGATTGCTAATAGGCCAAGAAGCTGTGGGGTGGAAGGTGCGGGAGAAGCAAGTGCCATGAGGTCAGACGTGGGGCTGGCATGTTTATGGTTTCGTGGCAATGGCCGGGCCAGCGAGCGGCCCATCGGAGACCCTGGCGAAACGTCTGTTAAATGAAGGAGAGGATGAGTGAGTGCCCTCTTTAGAATATTGACAAACGAGTAGCACTACTGAGAGATGGTTATCCGAAGGACACATTGATGGCCCTTCTGTACTCTCAAAGAGGAGGGACAGGGCCTCGGGATGACAAGGGACACCACATGCTTTCATCTGTCAATAGAAATCAGCATATCTGGTTGGGTAGTTTCCATGCAGAGGGGGGTGGGGTAGCGCGGGAGCAACTGTAGCTGCCCTGGGAATGAGCAAGCCATCATGGAAGCCGTAAATATGCCATGGGCCCTCACCAGGAGGCTGACAGATTCCCTCCCTGCAAGGCTCAGATGGGAGGGACTGGTGGAGTCGAGATTTTAAATTAGATTCACCTGAGCCCCGTCCTTCGTATGGAAGAGGAAAGGAGGGAGGATCTTTGCAGCTGAGCTTACCTGACTGTCCTCAGTGGGAGACACACGCACAGTGTTTCATGTCAAGGAGAGGGAGGTAGTTAAAATGCAGACTGCTCCATCCTGCTCTCAGAATTCGGGAGGTGTGGCCCGTGCCTGGGGAGCACTCATCTTCTCTTCCTTTGATCTAGCACTTGATGTGGACAGCGGCTTTTATGTGTGATTCTCCTACAATGGGTAATTTAGTTCATCCCATTATGGAAAAGTAGTAAGTCTAGTTCTAGTACATTTGCTTCAGAGATTCTTTCAAGTACTCAGGAATGTATTATTCTCAGATGCTTTAGGTAGCCTGAACATTTTTTTTCCCCCTGGTTGCTGATGATTTTTGTGCTTCTTTTAGCCAGTGGAAAGAAGTAAGTTCCTGATTAAAAAATAATAATAATGATAATAAGGATGCAGGCAGGAACTTGGCCGGCATGCATATTTGATTGAGAAAGGGGGATGCCAAGGGAATACATTGGCATCACATCAACCAAGAGAATTTACCTGATTTATAATTGAAATTGGCACATCATTCTGCCTGTTAAATTTCAGGTCAATTTCTGGCCTTTTTTGTGCAATGTAACCCATACTTAAAAAAAAAAAAAAAAAAAAAAGCTCCCTCCCTTCTCAAAGCCTGAACATGGTATTTTTGAATTAGGTCCCTTGGCTAGTTTACAAGCAGTAAACCATAAAAGTCCTGATCTGAGGCTCAAACACGACCATATCTCAGTGAAGTAATCGCCCAGGAGAAAGCACAAGTGTATCAAGTTTGGATGAACTGCTGCAGCCCACGGTAGTAACCTCTGCTTCACAATCTGCACATCTTCACTTCATTTTAAAATAATTCCAAAAGCCTCAAGGTTAGAGAAAAGCACAAACTTCCTTCACATTTGTGTTTTGTAGAGGAAACTCTGTAAGAACTGATATTTTTCCAAGAAAGAAAGAGTATACATTAAGATAATAATTGGATCAGTGTGGACTTACCTCAGAAAACTGGGAATGGATCCACCATATGATCCAGTTATACCACTCCTGGGTATCTTTCCAGAGGGACTGATCACAATAATATAGTAATACATGCTTAATCCATGTTTATAGCCACACAACTCACAATAGCCAAATTATGGAATCAACCTAGGTGTCCATCAACAGATGAATGCATTACAAAAATATGGGGTATATGAACAATGGAATTCTACTCAGCAATAAAAAAGAACAAAATTATGTCATTTGCAGGAAAATGGATGAATCTGGAGAGCATTACATTAAGTGAGATTAGCCAGTCACAGAAAGTGAAGGCTCATATTGTTTTCTCTCATATATGGAAGCTAGGGAGTAATCAGGATATCGGAGGGACTTTAGCTAATAAAAGAGAAATCCCAGTGGAGTGAGGGAGGTGGTCTAGGGGAGGGTGGGGGAGAGGGAGAATTAATGAAGAAAACACTTCCACTGAAATTATATACATATGTGAAAATACCAATGCCAATCTCAATACCCTGTATGGGGAAGTGGAGAGAGGGGAGGGAGACCAGGAAAAACTTACCAGCGGCTGTCTGCATGTATGTCACTATTTACTACATAATTATGTAAGACTATACTATAAGACCAAAATGCACTAATAAAAATATATGAAAACAAAAACACAAAAAAGAAATTGAAATGCAATATATATATATATTTATATAAATATATAAATATATTTATTTATATCTGGCCAAATTGCCCTTACTCCTTGAAATACATACTTTATATGTTTTCTTGGGGAGGGCTTAAAAAAAACAGAGAAGTACCAAAAAGAATAATGAACTTTTGAGATATTGTTTTAGTTGAAGAAACCTGTGGGGTGAAGGCGGTGACTTGGTCTGTTTTCTGTTGCTGTAACAAAATACCAGAGGCTGGGTAATTTATTAAGAATAGAAGTTTGGGCTTACAGTTCTGGAGGCTGGGATGTCTAAGAACATGGTGCTGGCATATGTGTGGCATCTGGTGAGGACTCCTTGTTGCATCATGATGTGGTGGAGGGCATTGCATTGCATGGTTAGACAGAGCAGGTGTTTGCAGGCATGCTTGCTCAGTCTCTCTTCTTCTGATAAAGCCACTGATGCCATCATGTGGACCCTTCTCTCATGACCTAATATAACCACAATCCCCTCTCAAAGACCCCATCTCCAAATATCATTAACATGTGACTATGGAGATTAAGTTTCCAACACCTGAACTTTTGGAGTACACATTCAAACTATCCCTGGTGGCTTCCAAGACTTAATGGGATGGAGGGAGGCTTGACTTTTTTTTTAATAGTTGAGGAAATAGGGTCATATTGCATGTGACAATGGTTGTAATTTCTGAGGTTTTATGCTTGAGTCCATGTTTTATAGACTTTTTACCTCAAAGTAGAGCTCTATTAAAGGAATGCTTTATGGATCAACTTGTAATGGAACCAAGGTGATACTATTTGTGAATAGGCCAGTGCTGGAAATGAACTGAGAACCAATGTGCAGGGTATAAAATGTTTGTGGAACACTGAGTGAGCCAGATGTGGTGGCACACATCTATAATCCCGGGTTCAAGACCCACCTCAGCAACTTGGTGAGACCCTCAGTAACTTAGTGAGACCCTTTTTCAAAATAAAAAATAAATAAATAAAATAGGGTTGGAGGTGTAGCTCAGAGGTAGAATGCCTCTGTGATCAATCCCCAGGACCAAGAAAACAGAAATAAAAACAAAACAAAAAGTAAATGCTGAGTGAGAGAAGACCTAGCATATTAAAGAAAGATATGATAAACTAGAACATAACTCCTTCCTTCCTTCCTTCCTTCCTTCCTTCCTTCCTTCCTTCCTTCCTTCCTTCCTTCCTTCCTTCTTTCTTTCTTTTTTTTGGTACTGGGGATTGAACCCATAGGACATTCTATTTCTGAGCTACACCTCAAGCCCTTTCTTATTTTGAAACAGGCTCTTGTTAAGTTGCTGAAGCTGACCTCGAACCTGTGATCTTCCTGTCTCAGTCTCCCAAGTACTGGTATTACAGGTGTGCACCATTATACCCAGCTAAGAACATAACTTTTTCAACTTCAATGCTAAAAGATTCTTTTTTTATTTTTTATTTTTTTTGATACTGGGGATTGAACCCAGGAGTATTCTACCTTCTAGCTACACCCCCAGCCCTATTTTATTTTTTTTTATTTTGAAACAGGGTCTCACTAAGTTGCAGAGAGCCTCACTAAATAGCTGAGGCTGGGCACAAACCTGCCATCCTCCTGTCTCAGCCTCCCAAGTACTGAGATTACAAGCATGCACCACCACACCCGGCTGAAAAGATTCTTTTTCAAAGCAAAATATTTCAACTTTCTCTCATCCACCTCCCTCATCATTAAATGAAAAGAAACTTTTAAAAAACATTTTCAACTTTTTATGCCATACTTCCCTGTGCTTTCAAGTGCAACTTTTGCATAGTGAAGTCAACATTTTAGTAACCAGAGAGAACACTTGAGGCACAGAAGTGTTTTTCCTGCATGTCCTTCCCTTCCAGGCAGGCAAGTAGGTTGTGTCTGTCTTTATTTGCAGAGAGGAGTTTGTGAAAGCTGTGATGCTCCGTGCCCAGAAAGGGGAGAGACGAGCGGCCGATAGAGGGGCTGGTGCTGGAGGAGTTGAGATCCTTGAAGCACTCAGTGAGCAGCCTTCTGGGGAAGAGACTGGACTCAGAGGGGAATGCAGGTTCTGTCTGCCTAGTCTCTGGGTGTCCCTGCCTTGGTACCAATTCCATGGCCCTAAGGTACATGGGGACAGGCAAAGCGACCTGGCAGCAGCAGATCCTACAATCCGTATTGGTCAGGGTTCACTGGAGTAACAGAACTCACAGAACATGCGTATGATACCCAGGTGTGGTGGCGCACGCTTATAATCCCAGTAACTGGGAGGCTGAGACAGGAGGCTCCGAGTTTGCAGCCAGCCTCAGCTACTTAGTGAGGTCCTCTGCAACTTAGTGAGAACCGGTTTTGAAATAAAGAATAAAAAAAATAGGACTGGGGGTGTAGCTTGGAGGTAGAATGCCCTTGGGTTCAATCTCCAGTACCGCAAAAAAAAAAAAAAAAAAAAAAGAACATGTATATGATAAGAGGGGATTTATGAAATCAGCTAACAGCCCGAAGCATTGGCGTCCCAGGTTTCTGTCTGCACATGGAGAACTGGAGGAACCAGCAGCTGGTCGAGAGGTCCAAGAGCTGGAGTCTCGGAATCACAGCAAACCCTAAGTCAGTCCCAGCTGAGATGGAAAGGCCAGGAAATTCTCCAAGGAAACGATGGTGAAGGTCGGGTTCAGAAAGCTGAAGGTGGGCTATCTCAGACGAGAGCAGACGAGCTTTCTTCAGGAAGAACCCGCACACCTGCAGGTGGCTTTCTCTTTTTTTATCCAGGTGCTGCGCCTCTCAGAACCACGATGCCCACATTCAGGACGGGACTTCCCTTCAGTCTGCCCTTACATAAACCAAGCGTAGTATCAACACAGCCACAGTCACTGATCTTAGGTGCTTTATGATCCAGGCAAGTTGACAATCCACACTCACCACCCACCATGGGTATGATCAGATTAGCTGTTTGCAGGACAGTTTTAGAGATTTGAATGTTTTTTTCCTATTTCTATGGGACCAAATTAGTTCCATGGGACCAAATAACTTCCTGGGTTTTGAGAGTGAAGCTAGGAGAGGGACTGTGGCCCAAATAATGCCAGAATTTTCTCCTAACACCATCTGATCGGGGTAAGATAATTTTATAAAGAGGTCCAGCTGGGCGTGGTGGCATAGGCCTGTATCCAATACTTGGGAGGCTGAGACAGGAGGCTAGCAGGTTCAAAGCCAGCCTCAGCAACTAAGCGAGACCCTGTTTTAAAATTAAAAGTAATAATAATAATAATAATAATAATAATAATAATAATAATAATAATGAAATAGGTTTGAGAGTATAGCTCAGAGGTAGAATGCCCCTAGGGTCAATGCCTAGTACCAATAAACCAATGAATAAACAAACAAACAAACAAACAAACAAACAGGTCCACACATTCTTGGACATTTCTCCCTTCATGAATTGCCACTTATTCTGCCGTCTTGGTTCGGGGCAGCCTCTTAGTGTCTTGCTTCTCATGAATGGTAGAAGGGATGACTCCACTTCTAAGGTTAGGTTATACAACCTTGGATACGCCGCGGCTTCTGTCTTGGCTACGATGCCCCTCTCTCTCTCTCTCTCTCTCTCTCTCTCTCTCTCTCTCTCTCTCTCTCTCTCTCTCTCTCATGGTTTTTGCTCTCTTTGAGAAGAAGCAAGATGTTACCGGCCAGTGTGGATGGACGTCCCCAGCTAGCAGTCAGTAAAAGAAACACACGCTATCATCAGATACAAGCCTCTAGGTCCAACCTGCAGTCAGGAAGGGGTTTGTAGAGTTATGTATCCCAGGATTCACTGGGGCCATGGAGGTTACCATAAGGACCGGTAGATCCTCAAAACTGTATTTAGGGGTGAGGCCATGCATTTCTCCTGTAGATCTGTCATGTGAGCTTCTTGCTGAGGGAAATTCCTTGGCGCCATGCTCTATGGCGCTCTGGAAAACATTGGTATCCCAGGCAAACCCCTGGTTCATTTGCAGATCCCTGAATCAGCTGGATGCTATGTGGAGAGCATCCCCCACAGCCTGATAAACCAGGAGCTGCATAAATGACCTCTTCTCAGAGTATCTCATACACAGCCGGAGGAAGTCAAGCCGCCCCACACTGACGGCAAGATCAGCAATTCAGCCAGGAACTGTGTCTGAGACCCGAATTCCTCAGCCACAGGGTTGTTCTCAAGAATCGAGGCAGAAGCAGATGTCTATGGCAAAACCCATCCACTCAGAGCAGCGCTGATACTATCTATAGCACTTCCAAACAATAAAAATCCAGTACTGATAGATTTTTTTTATTTGCAGTAAAATTAGAGATTGTTTTATTCTTTTATTTGCAGCAAAATAAGTCACAGAGAGAGAGAGAGGAAGAGAGAGAGAGAGAGATCAGAAGAACAACATATCAGAAACATTCCATTACTAAGCTAATTATAACCTTTCAGCACAGAATAAATTCTACTGTGCACGTGTGTGTGTGTGTGTGTGTGTGTGTGTGTGTGTGTGTGAAAGAGAGAGAGAGAGAGAGAGAGAGAGAGAGAGAGAGAGAGAGAGAGAGAGAGAGAGAGAGAATATATGGCTGAGATACTAAGATTCTGTAGTTACCAGTCCTTAAAAATAGCAAAAAGACGAGAGGTGATAAATAATATATGAAGTCAGGTACTGGACCTGGGGCTAGTTTTCTCCTTGTGAATCCTGTCATTTACATTTGTACTTCGGGTCTTTCAGAGGCACCTCTAGTAATCAAGCGCTCTGTTGGATTTCACACCTCCTGTTCTACTGGGTTCTTCTTACAGGCTTCCGCTTGCAAAACCTCGACTTTGTGATTCAGTTCTGTCTGGTGGTTGTCCGAATATATGTGTGTGTGTGTGTGTGTGTGTGTGTGTGTGTGTGTGTGTGTGTGTGTAAGAGAGAGAGAGAGAGAGAGAGCAGCTTTTCTGATCATCCTCAGAATCTTCTGGAAGGCAAATTGCCTTGGTGGAGGAGGCTCTGTCCTCCAAGGTATGGGTCTCTCCTCCTTCCCTTGAGGAACTGTGACAGCCCCCCTTATCTCTCCAGCATCATTATTGGTTTACAAAGATGAACCAATGGCACATGAGTGTGCATTTATGTTCTAATAAGAAAAATAGTGGCCTTCCGCACAGGCTTAGCACACAACCCTCCAGCTCCAGAAGTTTCCACAGACCCGGTGATCCTGCTGTTCCCTCTCAAACCTCAGGTGTCCTCCACTGTGGGCCACGGAGGCAGCCTTGCAGTTCCAACATCCTCAGACTTTGGGAGCTTTGGTTCAGGATAGTCTCTCCTTCTTTCTCACTTTTAGCAAGCAGTACTTAGCGCATCGTACTTTTTTGTTTGTTTCCTTTCACATTGACCTTCTTGACTTCTGAGATCTTAGAGGACAGAAACTAATATGACTTCTCTATCCTTACTGTCTCTCTCCCATATCCATGTCTACTCTGGAGTATTTTATGGAATGAGCAGATGGATGGCTTAAAATAATAATAATAATAATAATAATAATAATAATAATAATAATGGTGATTATCCAAAACACAAAGGCTTAGCTCAAGAGCTAAAGTTGGAAAGAACACAAAAGTAAGGGCTCCCATGATTAATTTTCTTTTATTCTCTCCTTTTCTATGATTGGCCTCTTTGCTGACTCGAGTACTCATTTGAAGCCAGACACTGTGTCTGTCTACCATTTTTTCCCTCTATCTCTTCTCAATTACATCACTTTGTAGACTGGTTATCACACATCAGCTTGCCTGTGGTCCTACAGTATTTGTAGTATAAGAAGCCTCAGCAGTAATAAACCTGGTGTTCACCTTCCTATGTTAATTCAGTCCTTTGCTTAGGGAGCAGATCACTGCTAGAGGGAAAGTGGTTATTTTCAACCCGGCTGAAGCCTCGGGCTCGACTTCAGTGTCTTCTACTCAGAGTGCAAGAGTTGGTTCTGTGCCCTGAGGGGGGGCAGGTTCTCCTCCTAAGGACGGCATCTGAGAGTACGGGGGTCTCAAGGGCTTTGTAGAAGACCTGCTGAGCCCCTCTGGATCAGTCCAGCTGCACTTTGTGGAAATAGATAAGTTTGGGACCAAAGCTTACACTCCTTTTCCTTCTCTATGTCTCCTTCTCCCTGATGTCTTCAGCAAATTGTGGGCTACTCCTTACTACTATATATATATAGTAGGGCATTGTACCTTCGAGCTATACCCCCAGACCTATTTTTTTATTCTTCATTTTGAAACAGAGTCTCACTAAGTTGCAGAGGGCCTCCCTAAGTATCTGAGGCTGGCTGCGAATCTGCGATCCTCCTGTCTCAGCCTTCCAAGTACTGTGATTACAAGGGTGTGCCACCATGGCTGGCTTGCTCCATAATATGGGAAAAAAAAGATAAAAGTAGTTTCCTGGTTTGGGTTTCATAAATATTAAGCCCATTAAAAGGATTTTTCTAAGTAATTCTTGAGTACATCATTAGTGGAGGAGTGCCTCTGCTGGAAAGCCATCGGATTGACCGAAGGACAGGATTCCCCCCGCCCCAGGAGGTCAAGCCAGGCATGGTGGTGCATATACATATGTATTTTGGTGCTGAGGATTGAACCCAGGGACATTCTACATCTGACCTACATTCACAGTGTGTGTGTGTGTGTGTGTGTGTGTGTGTGTGTGTGTGTGTGTGTGTGTAAAACCAGGTTTGTGCATCCTGGAACCTCACATTTTGTGTTGGTGGCCACAGGTAATGGACCCCATCAGAGCTCTCCAGGAAGTCCTCTCCATTGTGGGCTTTGCTCTCTCTTCTCCCCTTTCTTAGGTCTCACCTCTCCCCCATTGCTATTTCCCGATTTCTCCAAAAGGGAGGTCTGTCCACCTTCGGGCCTCTCCAGTCACGCTCAGCAGATGAAGACGACTGAACCTACACAGACTCTGGAGAAACAGGCAGGCGAGGTGGTGCACCGAGCGTTCATCAGGACTGTGGATGAAAATCACAGACAATCCAATTCAATTTAGCCTGAGCCCTTAGGCAATTTCCTGGCTGATAGACTCAGAAAGTCCAAGGAGACTCATGCATAGCAGAATCGGGGACAATGTATTCAGAACCTGGTTTCTTGCTTCAATTTAGCTTGGCTTCAGCCAGCAGCCTGGATTGTTTTCCTTGTGGCCCTTGGAAATTCAGGTTAACACCAAGACAGCCCTCATCCTTCAAGGAGAAAGTTCCCCTCACTGAATAGTCCTAACCAAAGTGTTCCAGGACCTTCTTATCGGTTCTCCCTGGTTTCCAAAACTTTCCCGAACCCAAACACCGTGTCCAGAGGATGCCACACTCTGATCCCCTAGCCTAAGAGACATATTTAGCCCTGGACCTGCAGAAACACATGGATTGAGAAGAGGTCAAGGTGAGGGGTAAGTAACAGTAGAAATCCAAAATGGTCTTTATCTAAAAAAAGAAATGAGCCAGGTATGGTGGTGCCAGGTATAATCTCGGTGCTTGGGAGGCTGAGACAGGAGGATTGCAGGTTCATAGCCAGTCTTAGCAATGTAGCAAACTCTTGGTAACCTAGCAAGAGCCTGTCAAAACAAAACAACAACAACAAAAAATGGAAAAAAAGAGCACGGGGTGTAGCTGGGATGTAGAATGTCCCTGTGTTCAATCTCCAGTAGGAGAG
>PVLC010005993.1:0-23529 GCA_004027655.1 Graphiurus murinus
GTACTGGGGATTGAACTCAGGGGCGTTCTACCTCCGAGCTACACCCCCAGCCCTATTTTTTATTCTTTATTTTGAAACTGAGTCTCACTAAGTTGCGGAGTGCCTCACTAGGTAGCTGAGGCTGGCCGCGAACCCGGATCCTCCGGTCTCAGCCTCCCGAATGCTGGGATTACAAGCGTGCGCCACCACGCCCGGCTCTTCTTTTGTTTTTTTAAGGAGATGTCTTGGGTAAAAGAAAAGGAGCTGACCTTTTCTTTGTGAATTATGGGAACTGTTGTCTTGCTCTAGGAAAATTTCTCAGAGATTTGCGTAAGGAACGCATTATCTTTGCAAGTTATTCTAGTGAGAGTTGTCAAGGTTTCAGTACTATGCACTTGCCCTTTCCTCGAAGCAGGTCCAGCTCCCCTAACTTAAGGGTCCTTTGAGATTTTCAATACTTTCCAAGTTCTTGTCACAAAGATAGTGCATAATTTTTGTTAGGTTTTGTTTTCTATTTTGCATGTAATTTTAACACTTTAAAATATTTTTAGTTAGTGTTTGTCTTAAAGTTTTGGTTTTGAAGCCGGGCGTGGTGGCACATGCTTGTAATCCCAGCATTTGGGAGGTTGAGACTGGAGGATCCGGGTTCGAGGCCAGCCTCAGCTACCTAGTGAGGCCCTCCGCAACTTAGCAACTTAGTGAGACTCTGTTTCAAAAAAATAAAGAATAAAAAATAGGGCAGGGGGTGTAGCTCAGAGGTAGAATGCCCCGAGTTCAATCCCCAGTACCGCAAAAAAAAAAAGTTTTGGTTTTGGGGTGTTAATAGTTATTCATTCTGCAAATGATTATTGACTGGGCACCAGAACACAGACCCAGATTTCACAGGCACTAGTGGTGTTATGATTTAGGGCAGTTGTTAATCTTTTATAGCTCAGACACCAGACACCTTAAAAAAAATTACCCACTTACTTCATTGTGAAGTAAAACAATAAATAGCTAGGTGTTCTGGCCATTCTGGGGAGACATGATGGACCTCTACCTGAAATTTAGTTCTGATTTTTTTTTTTTTTGGGTGGTACTGGAGATTGAACCTAGAGGCATTCATTCTACCTTCGAGCTATACCTCCAGCCCAATTCTATTTCTTATTTTTTGAAACAGGGTCTCACTAGGTTGATGAGTGTCTCACTACTTGCTGAGGCTGTCCCTGAACATGCAGTCTTCCAGTCTCAGCCTCCCAAGTACTGGGATTACAGGTGTGCACCACCAGTACCAGCTTAGAATGCCCGTAGGTCCAGTCCCCAGTACCAACAAAATAAAACAGACAAGCAACAAACCAAAAAACAGGCAGACTTCCCAAGCTAGTCCAAAAACAGATTGAGAGAGCAGGAAAAAAAAAAAGACTATTTTGGCTTTTACTGCAATAGAAGAGTGGGACATGGGTTAAGGATGGCATTGCGTTTCTTAGGGCTTGCATGGTTTGTACTTCCTGCTGGCACCTGATAGGAAGCACCTGGGCTTGTTAGTTTGCCTAGATGTGGGGAGGGGAAATGAGTTTGAAGGCTGTCAGCAGCCAATTATAAAAAATAGGTCAGCCTGCTGGGGGTGTGGTGGCTCAACTTTGTAATTCCAGTACTTGGGAGACTGAGACAGGAGGATTGCAGGTTTGAGGCCAGCTTCAGTAAATAGACTCTAATTAACCTAAGGAGACCCTGTTTCAAAATAAAAATAAAGTTATGCTGGGGGTGTAGCTTAGGTAGAATGCCCCTGGTTTCAATCCCCAGTGCCATGAAAAAAAGAAAAATAAGGGTGAGCCAGCCTTCCTGACGCATGCCCCTAATCCAGTACTTGAGAGGCTGAGACAAGAGGGTTGCAGGTTCCAGTATAGCCTCAGCAATGTAGTGAGACTGCAACCTAGGGAGACCCTGTTTCACAACAAAAAAGTAAAAAGGGGTAGGGGTGTAACTCACAAGAGTTAGACTCTCCCTGGGTTTCCTCTTCCCTCCCCCACACACTAGAAAATGGAGTCAGACTCTATCACACTCAGTAATTACATGGGTAGTTTTATTAGATCAGGGTTAAAGTTAGTGGTTAAAGTTTTTGATAAAAAGTGAATCTTCCCAGGCGTGGTAGTGCACACTTAATAATCCCAGTACTTGAGAGGCTGAGACAGGAGGATTGTAGTTTTGAAGCCAGCCTCAGCAACTTAGTGAGGCTATCAGCAACTTGAGTGAGACCTTGTTTCCAAATAAGAAATAAAATAGGTCTAGGGGTGTAGCTCGGAGGTAGAAGGCCCCTGGGTTCCATCCCCAGGACCACACACACACACACACACACACACACACACACAAAGTGAATCCTTTGAACAAGTAAGATAAATATAATATGGGTGTCCACAAAGATGTTGGGACACGTGTATGGGCATGGTCTATTGAAGTCTGACAACTGTATATGTCAAGAATTCCAGGCATCCAGACTGAATGGATCCCTCTTCACAGTCACAGGGACAAGAGAAAACCCCTTCAGAGGTGAGTGCCTAGAATGGAATTCTACAGAAACTTATCACATCCCTGTAAAACTGTTATTTCTTTCATGAAGTCTCAATGTACCAGAAATGTGCCAGGTTGGGTCTAGATCAGTGACTCCAATAGACTCAACACACTGTGTGTGTGTGTGGGGGGGGGTACTGGGGATTGAACCCAGGGCATTCTACCTCCGAGCCCTATTTTTTATTCTTTATTTTGAGACAGGGTCTCACTAAACTGCAGAGGTAACTGAGGCTGGCTGCAAACCTGTGATCCTCCTGTCTCAGCATCCTAAGTATTGGGATTACAGGCATGTGCCACCATGCCCAGCCAACATAATTAAAAAAAAAAAATAGCTTTATTTAGATAAAATTCACATACCATGCAATTCACCTTTTGAGGTGTGCAGTTTTTTGTTTTTTTTTTCTTTCTCTCTTTGTGGTACTGGGGATTCAAGCTACACCATAGCCCTATTTTATTTTGTACTTGGAAAAAGGATCTAAGTTGTGAAGAGCCTTGTTAAGCTGCTTAGGCTGGCTTTGAACCTGCCATCCTCCTGTTTTAGCCTCCCAAGTACTGGGCTTACAAGTTCAGTGTTTTTTATTATATTCACTGCTATACATACATCATCACAATCAATTTTAGAATATTTTCATCAGCTGTCCCTACATCCCCGTGAAAACCCATATCCATTAGCAGTCACTCCTTTCTCTCCTATCCCTTCGTAGCTATGGGCATCACTCATCATCTTACTGTCTATGAATTTGCATCTTTCAGATATTTCATATAAATAGCCATACAACTTGCAGTCCTTAGTCCTTTGTGCCTGACTCCTTTCTTTTTCTTCTCCCCCCCCCCCCTTTTTTTTTTTGTTCTGGGGATTGAAACCAAGGACACTATACCACTGAGCTACATCTCCAGTCCCTTTAATTTATTTTTTATTTGGTGCATTATAATTGTACATCATATTGAGGTATAGAGTGAGAAACATATATGCACACAACTCATAGAGTATTTCCCTCCAAGTCCCACCCTCCTTCTTCCCCCTATTTGTCTTTGAGATTAGAATTTTTTTTTTTTCAGTACTAGAGATTGAACCCAGGGGCATTCTAACTCTGCCACATGTGGCTTGTTAATTTTAAACTTATTTATTTACTTACTTATTTTGTGGTACTGGGGATTGAACCAAGGGACATTCTACCCCCGAGCTACACCCCCTGCCCTATTTTTTATTCTTTATTTTGAAACAGGGTCTTACTAAGTGGCTGAGGCTGACCATGAACCCACCCTCCTCCTGTCTCAACCTCCCAAGTACTGGGATTACCAGTGTGCGCCACCACACCTGGCTCCCCCCCACCCCCTAAACCCTAAACCCACTCAATCACTACATTGGTATCTCTGCTCTTCTACATGTTACCCTTATTTCCGAATTTCTCTCTAGCTTCTGCATATAAGAGAAAACACATATCTATTTGTTTTTTGGGGGGACTGGTTAGTCTCGCTTAGTATAATATTCTTGAGTTCCATCCATTTTTCTTGCAGATGACATGATTTTGTTTTTTTTTTATGGCTTAGTAAAATCCATTCATATATACCATAGATTTAAGATCATTTGTATGTTGTTGGATACTTAGGCTGGTTCCATAATTTGGCTATTATAAATTATACTGCTATGAACATAGATATGCAAATGTTACTATAATCTGATTTCAGTTCCTTTGGAAAGTTGCCCAGGAATGCTATCGCTGGATCATATGGTAGTTCCATTCCTAATCTTCTGAATAACATCCACACTGATCTCCATAGTGGTTATATTAGTTTGAGTTCCACCAACAGTGTATTAGAGTTCCTATTTCCTCACATCATTGTCAGCATTTATTATTTGTGGGGTTTTTTGGGTTTTTTTGTTTTTGTTTTTGTTTTTTTGTGATACTAGGGATGGAACCCAGGGACATTCTACCACCGAGCAACACCCCCCAGTCCCATTTTATTCTTTATTTTAAAACAGGGTCTCACTAAGTTGTGGAAGGCCTCACAAGTTGCTGAGGCTGGACTCAAACCTCTGATCCTCTTGTCTCAGCTTCCCAAGTACTGAGATTACAAACCTGTGCCACCATGCCTGGCTTATTTGTTTTCTTTTTTTTTTTTTTTTGCGGTACTAGGGATTGAACTCAGGGGCATTCTACCTCCGAGCTACACCCCCAGCCCTATTTTTTATTCTTTATTTTTGAAACCGAGTCTCACTAAGTTGCGGAGTGCCTCACTAGGTAGCTGAGGCTGGCCGCGAACCTGGATCCTCCAATCTCAGCCTCCCGCACCACCATGCCCGGCTTTATTTGTTTTCTTGATGATTGTCATTCTAACTGGAGTTAGATGGAATCTCAGTGTGATTTTTATTTGCATTTTCCTGATGGCTAAAGATGCTGAACATTTTTTCATTTATTTATTGGCCATATGTATTTCTTTTGAGAAGTAATGTATTCATTTCAGTTTCCCACTTTTAATTGGGTATTTTATTTAGTGTTAAGTTTTTAAAGCTCTTTGCATATTCTAGATAATAGTTTTTTATTAGAAGAATAAGTGGCGAAGATCTCCTTTTTATAGAATCTGAAAACTCTGGAGACTCCTGATGGTTTCCTTTGCTGCACAGAAGCCTTTTATTTTAATGCCATCTCACTTATTTTTTGTTTTTAATTTCCTGAGCTTTGGGGGTCTTATTGAAGAAGTTTCTGCCAGTACCTATATGTTGAAGTATTGGTCCTATCCCCTCTTCTAGCAGTTTCAAAGTGTATGGTCTAATTTCTAAGTCTTTGATCCATCCTTAGTTGACTACTGTGCAGAGTGAGAGATTGGGGTTTAATTCCATTTAAATTTTTTTGTGTGTGTGGTACTGGGGATTGAACCCAGGGGCATTCTATCTCTGAGCTATACCCCTAACCCTATTTTTTATTCTTTATTTTTGGAATAGGGTCTCACTAAGTTGTGGAGGGCCTCACTAAGTAGCTGAGGCTGGCCTCGAACCTGTGATCCTCCTATCTCAGCCTATCAAGTACTGAGATTACAAGTGTGTACCACTATGCCTGGCTTAAATTTTATTTTGAGATATGATTTCACTAAGTTTCTGAAGCTGTCCTGAAACTTGAATACTCCTGCCTTAGCCTTCTTAATGTATGGGATTATAGGCACATGCTACCGTGCCTGGTAGTGTGCCTGGCTTTTCTGATTTAGCAAAATGTTTTCAAGATTCAGCCATGTTATAGCATGTATCTGAACTTTGTTCATTTTTATAGATGAATAATATTCCATTGTATGTATATATACATTTTTATTGTCCATTCAGTTAAAGTTAATTCAAGTTAATGGATCTTAGAATTGTTTCCACTTTTTGAATATTATGAATAATGCTATGAACATTCATGTTCAAGGTGTGTGTGTGTGTGTGTGTGTGTGTGTGTGTGTGTTAGTGGAGTATTGTGGGCTCTAGTTGACGCTGCTTGCTCCAGGCATCTTCCTGAAAATTGTTCTGTGGTCCCTGCCACAGAAGGTATCTGCTCTAGGCAGCTTCCTAACAATTATCTTCTTGCACAAAAATTACATGGAGTCAGATATAATTTGGAGAAAATTATATGTAATATCCGGGGGCTTGGGGAAGAGTTAGCTGACAATTCTCCTGCAGCCAACGTCTTTCTTTTATTGAGGGTATATCAAAGCAAACGGCAAGGAGGTCACCAGTTAAGTTTAGGATTACAAGTTTTTTTTTTTCCCCCGGCGCTAGGGCTAGGGAGCTACACCCCCAGCCCTATTTTTAATTTTTTATTTGGAAACAGGGTTTCACTAAGTTGTGGAGGGCCTCACTAAGTAGCTGAGGATGACTGTGAATCTGCGATCCTCCTGTCTCAGCCTCCTAAGTACTGGGATTACAAGTGTGTGCCACCAAGCCTGGCTTACAAGTTAAGTTTTAGGGAGAGGAAATATTGAGTAGGTTTAGGGAGTAGCAAGGTAAACATTTCAGGGAGAATAGCAAGTCATCAAAGTCCATCTTTCAGTCCCATCAGGTCCAAAGAAGTTTGTCTGCTTGCAGACAATTTCTACTTAGCATGTTCTATGTATGTAGTTAAGCTGGTCCGAAATGGTGACCTCATTGTGTGGGCTAAGATGGCTCCCGACAGTGGGGCTTTTTTTTCTTTTTTTAAGTGGGCATATATCAGCTGGGTGTGGTGGTGCATGCTTGTAATCCCAGTACTTGGGAGACTGAGACAGGAGGATTGCAGGTTCCAGGCTGGCCTCAGCTATGTAGTGAGGCCCTCCATTACTTAGTGAAACACTATTTAAAAATAAAGAGTAAAAAAAAAAAAAAAAATAGGGCTGGGGTTGTGGGGTTGTAGCTCTGAGGTAGAATGCCCCTGGATTCAATCCCTCCTACCGTAAAAAAAAAAAAAAAAGAAAAAATATGGGCATATATTTTTGTTTTTTCGGGTAGCTCCTTTAGTTGTTGATTGTCTATGCAGATCTGTGGACTGAATGTTTATGTCCCCACATGTTTATTTGGAGGTGGAAAGGTATTTACATCCTGGAGTACTTGTGCATGAGGTAGTGAGTACTCTTATGAGAGAATGCACAAGAGAGCTTACTTCTTGTCTCTCTGCTATGTGAGTGCACAGTGGAAAGGTGGGCATCTGCAGGCTAGGTAGAGTGCCTTCACCAGAACCTGCTCATGCCCAGTCTGACATTAGAAATCCAGATCTCCAGCTGGGCGTGATGGTGCACGCTTGTAATCCCAGTACTTGGGAGGCTGAAACTGGAGAATCGGGGTTCACGGCCAGCCTCAGCTACTTAGTGAGGCCATCTGCAACTTAGTGAGACCCTATTTCAATATAAAGAGTACAAAATAGGACTAGGGGGTATAGCTTGGAGGTAGAATACCCCTGGGTTCAATCCCCAGTACTGGAAAAAAAAAATCCAAATCTCCAGAACTGTAAGAAATAAGTTTTGCCGGGCATGGTGGTACACGCTTATAATCCCAGTACTTAGAAGACTGAGATAGGAGGAACACAGCCTCCAGTCTTGAAGGTAGAATGCTTTGGGTTCAATCCCCATTACCACAAAAAAAGAAAAAAAAAATTCTATTGTTTAAGCCAGACAGTTTGTGTTATATTTAAATTCAGAACGCAGCCCAAACTAAGAGAAGATGTTTTGCCCATTTTAATAATTGTGTTGTCTTTTTATTTTTGAGTTGTAAGAGTTTTATATATTCCAGATATATTCTAGATGTACTTATTTAAATGCTTTCACCCATTTGGTAGATTGTCTTTTGATTTTATTGCTGGCGTTTAAGTCTGACTTCAATAGTAGAAGCATCTGTTATGGGTAAAGTGGACATTTCCCTTGTTTCTCAAGGCTAGTTCCATTCCCTTCTCTACCCACAAGACTTTTGTGTGTGTGTGTGTGGCACTGGGGGTTGAACCCAGAGGCATTCTACCTTTGAACTACACCCCCAGCCCGATTTTATTTCTTATTTGGAAACAGGGCCTTGCTAGGTTGAAGAGAGTCTCACTGCTTGCTGAGGCTGTCCTCGAACCTGCGATCCTCCTGTCTTAGCCTCCCAAGTACTGAAATTATAGGTGTGCGCCACCACCCCCGGCTCCCCAAAAGACTTTCAGTCTTGGCTTTCATAGGTGTCTTACCAGACATTTTATTTTTACTTCCAGAATATTTTGTTTCTAAGAAATTCCTTAAGTGATATCATCCTGTATGTCTGCTTTAATCTCATTTCTTTTTTTTTTTTTTTTTTTTTTCTTGTGATACTGGGTATTGAACCCAGGGGAATTTTATCTCTGAGCTACACCCTCATATACTCCCAGCCTTATTTTATTTTGAAACAAGATCTCACTGAGTTGCGGAGGGCCTCATCAAGTTTCTGAGACTGGCTTTGAACCTGCAGTCCTCCTGTCTCAGCCTCCCAAGTACTGGGATTACGGGCATGCACCACCATGCCCCCTTTAATCTTATTTCTAGCAACTGTATTTGTGTACTCCCCTGGCCCCCCCCCCCCAAAAAGCCCTGCTTGATGATCACAGGCACCCCAGGGCCCAGCCTACCGGGAGATTCAGCTTCAGGAGGCCTGTTTACTTGGGGAGTTCCCTTCACATCCAGGAGTAATGACTGGGATGGTGTCCTCCTAACCAGCTGGTCCTCCACATCACTGTTGATGTGGCGTGTAGCAAGCATCTCAGGTCTCGGCTTTGGCTTCAGAGTGAATGATTCTGATGTTTTCCTAGTAGGTGCAACTGTTTTTACATGTTTAGACTGTTTCTCTTTTCTCTACATGTAAAGTGTTGAAGGTAGGATACATTCCTGAATCTTTTTTCTAGTGGTGGAATAAGGTGCATGCTATTCTGGAACTTATGGTTTGTCCAGATGAATTTAGGAGCAGTAGGTAGTTTTGTTTTCCAAGGACCACTAGTCATACGGTGAACCAAACGAAACTATTCAGTGCACCATGCTTTACCTATATCCCACAGTCTGTTTTTGCTACTGTTTCAGTAGTATATACAGAGTGCAGAGTGCCTCAATTTGCCAGGGGTATTAACTGACAATAGCCCACACTTCACAACTCACAGGAACTTCATCCTTGGTCTTTATTTCACTGTAGTTTTTGGTGCTGGGATTTGAACCCAGGGTCTCATGCATGCTAGGCAAGGCTGGAATGATAAAATGAGTAGATTACTTGTGTTTTTAGGACATTTCTGTCTTCTCTCCAGTAAGTATCTCTTTGTATCCTTTACCCTATTTTGTGTGAATTTTTTGTAGATCTCAGGCATTGATCCTTTGTTAGATTTATATTTTCTCTCCATCTGCCCTTGTGTTTTGTTAATCCTTGTTTGTATGGTTTTTGCTTAAGCTTTGTGGGTCAAGGTATTATGTATGAAGGTAGCATACATAACTTAAACTTTCTTGAGTTAAGGGTGTAATTTTACTTTATTTAAAAAAAATATGGAGGCTGAGACCGGAGGATCCGGGTTCGCGGCCAGCCTCAGCTACCTAGTGAGACAATCCGCAACTTAGTGAGACTCGGTTTCAAAATAAAGAATAAAAAATAGGGCTGGGGGTATAGCTCGGAGGTAGAATGCCCCTGAGTTCAATCCCCAGTACCTCAAAAAAAAAAAAAAAAGAGCTGATCATGGTGGCTCACACTTGTAATCCCAGTACTTGGGAGGCTCAGACAGGAGGATCACAGATTTGCGACCAGCCTTGGTTACTTGGTGAGGCCCTCTGAAACTTAGTGAGACCCTGTTTCAAAATAAAGAATGAAAAATAGGGCTAGGGCCGTAGCTTGGAGGCAGAATGCCCCTGGGTTCAATCCCCAGTGCTGGGGAAAAAAAATATGGAGAGCAAGTTTTCTAATATGATGCAAGGGAAGGAGTGCATGAGGATGATGTGTGACACCAGGAGCCTTTACACAGTGTTGTCTTTCCTCTACCTTGGAGCCTACCATAGACATGATTCAGTTTCTGGAACAACAGCCTTGCAGGGCTGTCACTAACAGATCTAGAGCTTGCAGGTCACTGAGCCTGTGCTGTGTTCCTATCCACAAGGCAGGACTGACTACAGAGCTGGGGTGAGAACCCATTCTAAGCTGTGGTAGGCATGTTGCAAAGCCAGGGCCATGGAAATGTATAGATGGTTGGTGTGGGAGTGGGTGATTGGACAGGCATTCAGGGCTGAGAGGGTCTTCCAGTGTGAGCAGTAGCACCTGGCCTCTGGTGTTTCCTGTCTGAAGCCATTGCTTTTGCCAGTGTGGTTCCTTATGCATGCTTTCAGAGAGGATGAAATCACTTTGTGACTCTGTTTGAACCTGTGCTTGACTTCATTCACACTCATTTTATCTCCTTGTGCATATGTGGATTTTAAACAGAAAACAAAAATATACATGCATCCAGTCCATCATTATTTTCATTCCTCTTCTAGATAAAGCTTTGTGTACCTTATTCTGCCTTGTTTTTTCTTTTCAGCTTGGGGCAGGAACCTGGGAGTGACAGCTCTGAACTTTGCTGAGGTTGCACTATCACGTGATGCAGACATGGAAGGACTCTCGAGGGAGGGTCCTCGTTTTTCTGTTCTTAGAGGCAATTGGGACTTTGAAAATGGGGAGAGACATTTGAGACAATCTGTTTTAACTCAGGAGACTCCAGGGGCTCAGGAAGCTGTTTGTGAATATCTTGGTTTTGGGGAGAATTTGAGTATAAGTTCAAACTGGGAAGGCCTTCCACTTTCTCAGAGAGTTCCTACAATAAATGGTTTCCATATACATGACTCAGATGTTAAAATTTTGGATTGTGACCCAGCCTTACACAGTTGTCCTAAAAATTATGCAGCCAAGAGAACTGGTGCCAGTGGTACCTGTGGAAAAGCTTCTAGCCGTTGTACAGAGGTTGTTCAGTGTGAAGATCAGCTGAGGTCTAGACCCTACAGAATCCCTGAAAGTGTTACATCTTTCAGCCATTTTACCCCCCTTGGTGATCAAAAAATAATGAAAAGAGGTAAGAAACTTTACAAAGGTAAGAACTTTGGGGACATCTTTGCCCTGAGCTCATCTCTTCATGAAAACAAAAGTCACCCTGTTGAGAAACCCTATAAATGTACTGAATGTGGTAAATGCTTCAAACGAAATTCTTCTCTAGTTTTGCATCACCGAACTCACACGGGAGAGAAGCCTTATACCTGTAATGAGTGTGGAAAATCATTCTCTAAGAACTACAACCTAATTGTGCATCAGAGGATCCACACAGGAGAGAAGCCCTATAAATGCACAAAGTGTGATAAAGCTTTTAGTGATGGGTCAGCTCTGACTCAACACCAGAGGATTCACACAGGCGAGAAACCTTATGAATGTCTAGAATGTGGAAAAACTTTCAACCGAAATTCATCTCTGATTTTGCATCAAAGAACTCATACAGGGGAAAAACCATATAGATGTAACGAGTGTGGAAAACCCTTCACTGATATTTCCCACCTCACTGTGCATCTCAGAATCCACACTGGTGAGAAGCCCTATGAATGTAGCAAATGTGGAAAGGCTTTCCGAGACGGCTCATACCTAACCCAGCACGAGAGGACTCACACTGGGGAGAAGCCCTTTGAATGTGTAGAGTGTGGGAAATCCTTCAATCGCAATTCTCACCTCATTGTGCATCAAAAAATCCATTCTGGGGAGAAACCCTATGAATGTAAAGAGTGTGGGAAAACATTCATTGAGAGCGCATACCTCATCAGACACCAGAGGATTCATACTGGTGAGAAGCCCTATGGTTGTAACCAGTGTCAGAAGCTTTTCAGGAATATTGCTGGCCTCATCCGGCACCAGAGGACTCATACTGGTGAGAAGCCCTATGAGTGTAATCAGTGTGGCAAAGCTTTTAGGGACAGCTCCTGTCTGACCAAGCACCAGAGAATCCACACTAAGGAGACCCCATACCAGTGTCCCATCTGTGGAAAGTCTTTCAAGCAGAACTCTCACCTCGTGGTTCATCAGAGACTCCATAACAGGGAGGGTCCCAACCAGTGTCCTCAGTGTGGAAAAGCATACAGACGGAGCTCGTCCCTTGTGCGACATCAGAGAACACACCGTGAAGGGCAGCCCACGGAATATAATGAACACGGGCCACACTCTTCTCCCAGCTTAAGTCTCAAAAACCTGCACAAAAAAGGTGTGTCTACTGGCAGGACTCTTTCCTAGTCAGTAGAAAATAACAAACTAGTCAGAGAACTGATGAATGAGACAGTCCATGGCCTTGTTACATCTATCAGGGAAGTCCTGGATCTTGGGTGATAATGTGGAGGTGGCTTCAGGGATAAGTCAGCCTTTATGAACATGGTAGCACATACACTGGAATAATAAGTAAGAGTGTGGGTCAGGTACTTCCTGGCGATACACATCTATACATTGGGATGCTTTAACTGGAAAGGAAGGAACTTTTAGTGCATTCAGCAAGTAATCAGTAGGAGAAATCCTTTAATAGGAAGTATCCCCCTTCTTGTGCTTAAGAAAACGCTTATTAGAATCAAATTCTCAAGTATAATCAGGAAGAGGATTTTTTTTTGGGGGGGGTAGCACTGGAGATTGAACCCAGGGGCATTCTACCTCCAAGCTACACCTCTAGCTCTATTTTGTTTTTATTTTTGAAACGGTCTTGCTGAGTTGGTGTGAGTCTATTAGCTGAGGCTGTCCTCGAACCTATAATCCTTTCTCAGCCTCCCAAGTACTAGGATTATAAGTGTGTGCCACTACACCATATGAAGAGGAGCTTTTGGTAGGAGCTCCTACTCTCTTTCCTGTAGCAGCAAGAGCTTCTACTGTCTTTCCTGTAGCAGCAAAGACACATTGGTGAGAGATCTACCACAGTGCTCCACTCACAATAACCACAGAATTAGAGTTAGATTTTACTGATTGAATGTATTTCTGTATTATAGTCCTGCCAGAAACTAAGGATTCATTTCAGAGGAGAAACTGGACAAAGAAGCTGCTTATAATGAAACAATCAAATTGTCCCTCTAAAGATTAAACAAGCTGTTACTAAGATGGACAGGGCTACTTCCAAGAAATATGGTCTATTGTTTTAGTTATTGAAACAAAACACCAAGTTGTTTACCTCATCACCCCTCACTCCCACCATTGTTTTGTCATTTAGAACACTTCTAATTTATCCCATTCAACCACTAAATCATAACTATAAATATTACTATGTTGAAAATGATTATATGGTGAAAAGGAGGCACAAAATAAAGAGATTTATTGTCATTACATTCATACAAAGATGTCCATATATGGGTATAGATTACAAGTGGATGGTGGAGAAATAAAGTGGTTTTCTTAGGGGACTGGAACTGTGTGTGGCTTCTTCCTGTTAAGTCTCACATTGTCAGCATAATAATTTAATGAGTAAAAAAGGGAAGCTAAAAGAAGGTGAATTTGGTCTTTAGACCTTTACCATCTGGGGCTCGATCAGGGCTGCAGGAAGTTGTAAGCATCAGGGATGCATCCAGGCAAAAGCTAATCTAGAATCTGCTGTGCAGTGCATGAGAATCAGCTTCTTTGGGACTTGGACTAGAAGGGGGCTGTCATTGCGTTGGAGAGGGTGGGTCTCATAGTGGGGAACAGGAGGCTGCAAAGTCTGGGGTGACCCTAGCATGTCCTCTTTGAAGTGCTGGCTGAGTGAGTGCCGGACAGCTGGGGGCACAATCTCAAAGACCTGTGAGTCAGCCGGGAGTGGTGGCGCACGCTTGTAATCCCAGCATTTGGGAGGCTGAGACCGTAGGATCCGGGTTCGCAACCAGCCTCAGCTACCTAGTGAGGCCCTCCGCAACTTAGTGAGACCCTGTTTCAAAATAAAGAATTAAAAAAAATAGGACTGGGGTATAGCTTGGAGGTAGAATACCCCTGAGTTCAATCCCCAGTACCGCAAAAAAAAAAAAAAAAAAAAATGTGAGTGAATCACCTTGAACTTTTGAGTGAATCACCTTGAACTTTTGACTTTCCTTGTCTTCTATTCCCTGGCTGCTGTGGAGGGAGAGTCCTCCTAAAGGCTGCTCTGTGAACTGAGTTGTGAGTTGCATGAATTAGAAACCCAGTTGGGCACTTCAGGCTTCTCCATGGGTACAAATCAGCCCCAAAGTTGGAGGAATGATAGTGGCCTTGTCCTCACCTGCCTTCAGTTCAGCCTGTCCTTTAGTCCTTGAATGTCTGGACAATCTTTTGGTGAAGAATGTTTGATATGCATAGGTGTCCTTTTCTTTCTGCAAAGATGGTCTTTTCAAATCAGATTCCCAAAGAGTGGGTATGACATCCTATCCTTTTAAGTTCTGAGCTGCCACTTTAGGGCAGAGAATCCTTGGGAACAAATCATGGCCAACCCACATCTTTCAGTGCTTGGCAACCACACAATGTTCAGTGTTACCTGAAGGAAGAAACATTGCTGAAGCTCACTCCATCATGACCCTTCTCTAGGTTCACCCCTTAGATGCCTTCCTTCTTCCATATGCAAGCCAGCGAACAGAGAGGAAAAGGCAGCAGTATTTAGGAATTCCCTGGCTCAGACTGCTCTCTGGTTCCTCTGCACAGTTTTACCCTCACCCCCATTTTGATTTTCAACCTTCTGCCCCAGGTTTCCTCACCAAAATGTCCCTCCTTTCGGTTCAGAGGATGGCCAGAACATTGGGCTGTCTTTTAGCTGAAGTTTCTGGAGTTTAAAGGATACTGCCATGCATTGTTTGTGTATGCCACAGACCCTACGTAGAGAATCCCCAGAGGAAAAAGTACAGCCAACCAGATAGGGAAGATTTAAGGATAGTTATAGGACTGGGATGAGTAAGGCCCCTGGCATAGCAGCCTCATGGTTCTAGGGCTCTGTGACCTGGTGTCTCATTGCTGGGATTCAGAAGACATGATCCTTAGGAGCCAGTGAGGCCTAGCTTCAGCAGCCAGCCTCCCCCAGGTGCTTCTTCTCTTGGTCTGGTCTGTGGCCTGTGGTACAGACTTCCTTTTGAAAGGTGGAATGAGCAGCTGGCCCTGGCCCACTTTGGCTGTGTCATGAGGAGAGTTGGTAGCCAGCATGGGCTGCTAGAAGTGAGTTAAAAACCTGTTATGAGAGACAAGAGAGGAGGTGGGGACTGGGGGCAGGGAGTGGGCAGAAAGGACGAGAATGGCCCTGGAAAGCATTTGAAGTCCCTCACATTTGATGGTGATGATATACATACCTTCACTTAATTCCTTTGGATCATGAGATGGTGGTGCTGTGTCCTGGGGACACTGGCTGTGGGATGGAGCAACTGCTTACATAAGAGGGGACCTGGCTAACCTAGGTTCTTCAGAAGGTTCTCCAAGATGTGTATTTTAGTATAACCCACATTCAGAAAAGCACACTGACAAAGAGTACTTCACC
The DNA here is from genome assembly GCA_004027655.1 of Graphiurus murinus. Lineage (NCBI taxonomy): Eukaryota > Metazoa > Chordata > Mammalia > Rodentia > Gliridae > Graphiurus > Graphiurus murinus. Next base: position 15,441 of record PVLC010005993.1, read on the forward strand.
TTAGTGCAGTTCTCTACTTGAGGACTGACCTTGGCCTTCCCTCTGTCCTTGTAGGATCCACTTTGAGCAATAATTCTGCCAAACCAATTTAGCAAAAATATCCCCTCTCTCTGACCATCTTTGATATTTGAATTCTGCATCCTTCTCCTTTGCTATCTTATCAACTTAGCCTGCCTTCAGCAAGAATTCTGTGGAGTTGGTCTAATAAAGATTGCTTCTTATTCATGATGTGTCCTTTTAGTAATTTTTCATCTACTGACCACCCTGCTGCTTAATTTTACGTCCCTACTTGACCTAGGAATTGGAATTGAGTCTCTCTGAAACTACTACAAAGCCCCTCCTGTACTAACCCCCTTGAATAAGTCTGCCATAACGTTTTTGACAAATGTCAGTGTTTTCCATAACAGTACATACTGCACAGTAGAGGTGGGTGTCCCCAGCAACCAGGCAAGAACAATCCCTACCCCCCGTGGTAACTATTGGCAGTAGTTTTGCATGAGTGGAACCATACAGCATGGGCTGGACTCATCTGTTGCTGCATATCACGAGTTTCTAACTGCTATATGCTATACTACTGTGGATTCACTTTATCTTTTGGGGGTTTTTATTTATTTTTTTTGTGGTACTGGAGGTTGAACCCAGGGGCATTCTACCTCTGAACTACACTCCCAGTACTATTTTTTATTTTATTTTGAAGCAGGGTCTCACTATGTTGCAGAGAGCCTCACTAAGTAGCTAAAGCTGGCCAGGAACCTGGATCCTCCTGTCTCAGCCTCCCAAGTACTGGGACTACAAGCGTGCACCACCAGGCCTGGCTGGTTGTGGAGTCACTTTGATGTATTCACTCATTCTACTGGAAGCAATGGTTCTCATCTAGGGGTCCCAGGAGCTACCTGGAGACGTCTGGGTGGCCACATGCAGGGATAGTGGGAAGTGGGTAGAGACCAGGGATGCTGCCAAACTCCTTAAATGGCATTGGAAGTCCCTGCAGGTTACCCAGCCCAGAGTGGGAATGAGCCAAGGTGTGGGTATTCCTTTTCCTTTGTAGTAATGGGAATTGAACCCAGGATATTCTACTGAGCTAAACCTCCCTATTTTATTTTATTTTTTACTTTGAAACAGGGTCTAAGTTGTGTAGGGCCTTGCTAAATTGCTGAGGCTGACCATGAACCTGCAATCCTCCTGTCTCAGCCTCCCAAGCACTGACTACAGCCTGATGCCACCATGCCAGGCTGGTGTGTGCATTTCTTTTCCATACTTTTTTTTCTTTTTTTTGGTACTGGGGTTTTAATCCAGGAGCATGCTACCTCTGAGCTACGTCCCCAGCCCAATTAAAAAAAAAAAGTTATTTTGAAGCAGGGTTTCATTAGGTTTATGAGAGTCTCACTACTTGCTGAGGCTGTCCTGGAACCTGTGATCCTTCTGTCTCAGCCTCCCAAGGACTGGGGTTACAAGTATGCACCACCACACCCGGATATCTTTTCCATACTTTCAAATAAAATGTCATCATTAAAAATGGCCTCGTGGGGCAAAGAAAAGTAAAAAGAGCCAGGTCTGGTGGTGCACGCTTGTAATCCCAGTACTTGGAGGACTGAGACAGGAGAATTAGGGTTCGCAGCCAGCCTCAGCTTACTTAGTGAGGTTCTCCGCAATTTAGTGAGACCCTGTTTCGAAATAAATAATAAAAAATAGGACTGGGAGTGTAGCTTGAAAGTAGAAGGCCCCTGAGCTCAATCTCCAGTACTACTACTACTACAAAAAAAAAAAAAAAAAAAAGTAAAAAAGGGCTGAGGTTGTAGATTGGAGTGAGTTCAATCTCTGGTACCAAAAAAACCCACGAAGAGCTCAAGGAGAAAACCCAGCTGGGTGTGGTGGCACATGCCTGTAATCCCAGTACTCTAAATTGAGAGGAATATCATAGGTTTGAGGCTAGCAATTTAGTGAGACCCTGTTTCAAAATAAAAAGGGCTCAGGGTGTAGCTTGGAGATAGAATGCCCCTGGTTTCAATCCTCAGCCCCCCTATACCCTCCCCCCAAAGAATTTGAAGCTAGTGAATGGTGACGCAGTAATCTCAGTACTTGTGAAACTGAGACTGGAGGATTGCAGGTTCGAGGACAGCCTTAGCAATGTAGACTCCGTTTTAAAACAAAAAGAGCCGGGCGTGGTGGTGCATGCGTGTAATCCCAGTACTTGGGAGGCTGAGACTGGAGGATCCCACCCAGGTTCGCAGACAGCTTCAGCTATATAGTGATGACCTCCGCAACTTAGTGAAACCCTGTTTCAAAATAAAGAATAAAGATAGTACTGGGGGTGTAGCTCCGAAGCAGAATGCCCCTGGGTTCAATCTCTAGTACTGCAAAAAACGAAAAAATACAACAAAAAGGACGAGGGATGTATCTCGGAGCTAGAATGGCCCTAGGTTCAATCCCCAGTACAAAAAACCCCTAAAACACAAGTATCAGGCAATGACTAAATTGGGTCCACGGACGAGGAAATCCCAAAAGCCAGGAATGCGTGAACGCGTGCCCAGTGTAATTTACTGAAAGAACCAGGTGAGATCCCGCCTACCCCCCCTTTCCGCGGCGCCCGCGGGTCTCTGCGAGCAGCATTCCAACCCCTTCGCAGGTGGGGCAGGGCCGGCTGCGCGCGAGCCAGTCTACGGGCAGGGAGGCCGTCTGCCAGGGCTTGCCTTGGGGCGGACGTGCTGCGGTCGGTTCACCCTCAACCAGGGTGAGGACCCCAGCAGCCACTCCAATCCACAGCCTGGGGAACGCCGCGCCAACTCCCAGCGCGCACTCGGCCCCGCCCCTCACGTCTGTTCCGTTCCCGAGTTCCTGTCCTTTTGCCTTTTACGTCTGGCCCCGCCCCAACGCTCGGGCCCCGCCCCCGACTCCCGTTTGGGCTCCGAGTTTCTGCCTTTTGCGGCCTGCGGTGTTCCTCACGTCAGGGGTCTCCCGGAAACTGTCTCTAGAACTGCAGCGCATGCGCAGGTTCCGGAGCTCGCCAATGTGGGCGTTGAGGTGCTGGAGGTAGGTCCCCCTCCTTGCCTGTCTCTGGGCTCGGGTGTCCCCCTTCCGCGGGCCGCGGAGCAGAGCCTTAGACCTGGGTGAGTGTGTGTGTAGAGTGTACGTATCGACCGAGCTCAGGCGTTGGCCGCTCGGCCCAAGTTCCTGTCTTAAAGGACGAAGCGGCCCTCTTCTGGCGTGTCTGAGCTGGAGGGGGGCCCGGCCAGTGCTGGGCCCGGACCTCTTGTCCCCGGACGCGGATTCTTCTCTTGTCCGCCCCCCCCTCCCTTTGACGGGGCTCCGCACCATTGTCGCGCGGTTCCCTTGTCGCGGACCCGCCTGCCCCTCCCCTGGACGCTGAGCCCATCGGTCGGCCACGGGGCTCCTCTCAGTGTTTGGGCTTGAACAACCGGTGTCCGCTCCTGAGGAACTTTGTTTTTTTCGTCCTCTTCCCCAAGAAACCTGTGCCCATCTCCTCTCTGCTACATCCCTTTCCCCTTCCAGACACTGTCCCCTCCCTGCAGCTTTGGGTGTATATGTGAATCCTTTTTTTCCTTTCTGCCCCATGAGGAATCCCCCCACCTGGCTATCCTTCCTGCTAGGTGCTGATTCTTCTCTCTCCATGGCCCACCCTTACAGTTGTGGACTGAGTTGCCCCTCCCCCACAGCTCTCTGATACCCAGAAGCTTATTCTTGGGGTCTGGCAACATTTCTTCAAAATCCCATGCCTGAGCCGGGCGTGGTGGCACACGCTTGTAATCCCAGCATTTGGGAGGCTGAGACCGGAGGATCGGGGTTCGGGGCCAGCCTCAGCTACCTAGTGAGGCACTCTGCAACTTAGTGAGACTCGGTTTCAAAATAAAGAATAAAAAATAGGGCTGGGGGTGTAGCTCGGAGGTAGAATGCCCCTGAGTTCCATCCCTAGTACCGCAAAAAAAAAAAAAAAAAAAAAAAAAAAAAAAAATCCCATGCCTGTACCTCTGACAAATTTCTAGAATTCTGCCTCTTCAGCACACCCTTTCTCTCTAGTTTGGGTACCTCCCCTTGCTCCTCTGCCTCTGCCCTTCGGTTTGTTTCTCAGGAAACTTGAGGGCCTGTTGTGTTCTCTCCACTCTAAACTCCTCATGACTTCCTTCACTCAGTAACAGCCAGAATTCTCCAGAGCCACAGGACTGAAGCTACTGGTCCAGAAATTGTTTTGTCGCTTGGATACAGGCGATATGAGACTTGCGGCAGAGTCCTGCTGGCTTTTGGGGCAGCACATTCTCTGAATTTGCTTAATTTCTGAGTTGTATCCTGTGGGTGATTGGGACAGTCAGGGACACCAGACCCAACACAGAAAGGTGTTCCAAGGTCTGGGTGCATACTCTGTTGGCAAAGTGAGTGATAGTATCCGATTTTATATTTTGTTCTTTGCTTGCCTCCATCACTAGAGTGCATCTGTCAGGCTCACTGCTGAAACATCGGTGCCTAGAACAGGGCCTGGCACAAAGTAAGTGTTGAGTAAACTTTTGCTGAGTGAATGAAAAAGGGCAGTTTCTGTTCTAGCTGGTTCATGTTCTAGAGACTTGAGATCAGACAGAGTGGGTTACATCCAGCAAACATTAATCTGCTGTAAACAGGATTTTATTTAAAAAGATATAAAGTTTTCTCCCTTTATAATATTCATTTCTTGGGGGTGTATGGAGTTTTTTTTATGGTGTGGTTGTTTGGAGTTGACATGCTTGATGTGATTTGAACACTTGTGATCTGCTTTTCTCATCAGCTTTGCAGTAGTAGATGGAGCTTTTAGCACGTACAGTTTTCACTGCCAGGTACAGTGAAAGATGCAATGTTTTATTTGTCTTGCCCTTCCTGTTGATGAACTTGTTGGAAGTTTTCAGTATTTCTAACGGTGTTTTAGGGGATATCTTGAACATGTTTCCTTGTAAAACAGGTAAGAGTTTTTCTAGCCTGATGATTTTCAAACTTGTTTGACCCAGGCACTGATACACATATACACAGTGACCTACACACATATGTAACTGGAGCTAAAATTTGATGAAGCATTACTTAATAAGTGTGATATCCTCTGATGTTATGTGAGTGTGTGTGTGTGTGTGAGAGAGAGAGAGAGAGAGAGAGAGAGAGAGAAAGAGAGAGAAAGAAACAGAGAAATACTGGGGATTGAAACCAGGGGTATTCTACCTCCAAACTATAACCCCAACCCTATTTTTTTATTTTTATTTTTTGGTGGTACTGGGGATTGAACCCAGAGGCATTGTATCTTTGAGCTGCACCCCAGCCCATTTTATTTCTTATTTTAGAAACAGGGTCTTGCTGGGTTGATGAGAGTCTCACTACTTGCTGAGGCTATCCTCGAGCCTGTGATCCTCCTGTCTCACCCTCCCAAGTACTGGGATTACAAGCATGTGCCACCATGCCTGGCTTTTTTTTTTTTTTTTAATATTTGAAACAGGGTCTCACTAAACTGTAAAGGGTCTAAATAGCTGAAGCTGGCCACAAACCTACAATCCTCCTGTCTCAGCCTCCCAAGTACTGAGATTAAAAGCATGTGCTACCATAGCTGGCTAGGATTTTATTAAAATAGTAAATTCCCCTGTTGAATTTCTTTATTTTATTTTATTTTTTGTGGTGCTGGGCATGGAACTCTGGGTCTTGTGCATTCTAAGCACCTGCTGTACTACTGAACTACAACCCCAGTCTCACCTCTTATTGAATCTAAAGTAGAATTCTATTTGACCTATTTTTATTTACTTGCAACTTCTCAGAATTATATTTAGCTCATAGATTAAATAGCTTTGAACTTGGATCCGTTGCCAGTTACTGTAAGTAGCTGGGGGGGGGGGCAGGATATTCCAGACTTGGCCCGAGGAATCTGAGCGGTTAGAACAGCTGTTGCCCAACACCAGTCCCAGTTCTTAGAGTCCCTGCCCTTCCTGTTCTCTGCTGAATTAAAACCTACTGTCTACAAAGGAATTTACAAGCTGGCATTTTCCCCAGGTGGTAACATGCATGTTTTTTTTTCCATCTTCCACCTAACATATTTATCCCCCTTAGAAAACTCATAGCAATCCCCTGAACACCTTTTGAGGAAGCTGTTAAATTCTTGTGAGGTTGTTAATGAATGCTGGTCCTTGTAGTGCATCTCTAGGGAATATTTATATTTCCCCTGCCTACTTTGTATTTTGACAAGTTTCTGAAGTAATCTAACAGAAAATATGAAAAAAGGGTAATGAATATTCCTCACTCACCATCTAGATTTAGCAATAAATACATTTAATAGGTTACACAGTTAAATATCGTGTGTTGATAATGTTTTTATGTGTACACGTGTATATGTATGCATATTTGTAAATGCATACATGTATGTCTTATGTGGTGTTTATGTATATTCATGTGTATATGCATGTATTGCATGTATGTAAGGGTATATGCATATACATATGTACATATATGCATTTAATATTTATGTATACATGTATGAGTATATATATATTTTGTGCATATTTATGCATACTTATGTTTGTTTATGTGTTTGTGTGTAACCATTTGAAGAAAAGTACAAGTATGATATTTCAACCTTAAATATTTCAGGACATGTTTGTTAAGTATAGAGACATTCATCTGCAGAATCATGATAGCATTATCAGTAGCCAGGTGTGATGGCAGAAGCCTGTAATCCCAGTACTTGGGAGGCTGAGATAGGAGGATTGCTGGTTCCAGGTCAGCCTCAGTAATTTAGCGAGACCTTCAGCAACTTAGTGAGATCCTGTTTCAAAATAAAAAAGTGAAGAGCTGGGCATTTTGATGCATGGTTGTAATCCCAGTACTTGGGAGGCCGAGACTAGAGGATCTCAGGTTCAAAGCCAACCTCAGCAATTTAGAGAGTCTCTCAGCAACCTACTGAGATCCTGTTTCCAAATAAAAAATAAAATTGGGCTGGAGGTGTAACTTGGAGGCAGAATGCCTCTAGATTCAATCCCCAAGACTAAAAAATAAAGTAAAAAATGAAAAGAAGCCGGGCATGGTGGTGCACGCTTGTAATCCCAGTACTTGGGAGGCTAAGACCGGAGGATCCGGGTTCGCGGCCAGCCTCAGCCTACTTAGTGAGGCCTTTCGCAACTTAGTGCGACCCTGTTTCAAAATAAAGAATAAAAAATAGGACTGGGGGTGTAGCTCAGAGGTAGATGCCCCTGAGTTCAATCGCCAGTACTGCAAAAAAAGAAAAAAAAAAGCGCTGAGCGTGTAGTTTGGAGGTAGAATGCCCCTGGGCTCATCCTCCAGTACCAACCAACCAACCAACAAACAAATCATCTGATAAACTGTCTCTTTATATTTCCCCAGTCATTCCTAATAACATTATAGTATTACTTGTAAGGCTTTTGCATCATAGTGTTGTTGTTAACTGTTTATTTTGAAATAATTATAAATTCACAAGAATGTGCAAAGAAATGTACAGAGAGATACCACTCACCTTTCACCTAGCCTTTCCCAATGTGGACATCATCTTTAATTTAGAGCAGTATCAAAACCGGAGATTGGTACAACTTAGAGAACTTATTCAAATTTCAGTGATTATATATGTACTTATTCATGTGTTATATAGCTCTCTGCAATTTTTATGATGTATAGCTTCCTGTAGCCACCATAATCAAAATATTTGACTATACTTCACTGCAAGATTCCATTTACTCCTCCTTTACAGCTGCCCTAGTCCTTATCCCTCCCATACCAAACCTGTGGCAACCACTAAACTACTTTCCATGCCTGTAATTATGGTTTATTTTCCCCTGGTTCTGGGGATTGAACCCAGGGGCATTCTACCTCCAAGCTGTACCCCTAGTCCTATTTTTTATTCTTTTTACTTGAAACAGAGTCTCACTAAGTCGCAAAGGGCCTCACTAAGTAACTGAGGCTGGCTACGAACCTGGATCCTCCAGTCTCAGCCTCCGAAGTACTGGGATTATAGATGTACACTATCACACACAGCTCCTGCTAGTCCTTTTTTTTTTTTTTTTTTTTTTTTTTTTTTTTTGTGGTACTGGGGATTGAACTTAGGGGCATTCTACCTCCGAGCTAT
>PVLC010005993.1:23629-72396 GCA_004027655.1 Graphiurus murinus
GGTCTCACTAAGTTGCAGAGTGCCTCACTAGGTAGCTGAGACTGGCCGCGAACCCAGATCCTCCGGTCTCAGCCTCCCAAATGCTGGGGTTACAAGCGTGCGCCACCACGCCTGGCTTTATTGTGGTATTGATTCATGCATGAGGACTCTGCCATTATGACTTAAACACTTCCCCAAACGGCAGCACCTCCCACTATTGCCCTGGGGATAAAGTTTGCAGCACATGAATTTTACCGTTTATCCATTCAAAGACATTAGGGTGGTTTTCAGGTTTTGGTTACTATGAATAAAGCCTCTCTAACACTGGTAGATTGGTTTTTGTGTGAACCTTCTTGAATCATCATTTCCCTAGGATATATGCCTAAAAGTGCAATTGGTGTGTCATGCAATACTTTGATATTTAGTTTTAGAAGAAACTGCCAAACAATTTTCCAGAGTGGCTGTACCATCTTGTGTTTCCATCACCAGTGTGTGAGTGATCAAGTTCCCTTAAATCCTCACTGGTATTTGGTTTATTGCTGTATTTTAATTCAGTCATTCTGATAGGTATGCAATATCTCATTGTGCTTTTAACTGGTGTTTCCTTAATGAGTAATGATACTGACCTTCTTTTCATGTGCCTATTTGTGTCCTCTTTCATGAAATGATTATGCATGTCTTTTGCCTGTTTTATAATTTGATTTTTTTTTTTTTTTTTTTTGTTCTGGGGCTTGAACCAAGGACATTCTACCTCTGAGCTACATCCCTAGCCATGTTTAAAATATTTATTTGGAAACAGGATCTCAATAAGTTGTTGAGAAGCTCACACGAAGTTGCTTTGAACCTATGATCCTCCTGTTTCAGCCTCCCAAGTACTGGGATTACAAACCCAGCTTTTTTGTGTATGATTTATTTATTTATTTATTTATTTATTTATTTATTTATTTATTTATTTATTTATTTATTTATTGCGGCACTAGGGGTTGAACTCAGGGGCATTCTACCTCCCAGCTATACCCCCAGCCCTATTTTTTTTTTTATTCTTTATTTTGAAACCGAGTCTCACTAAGTTTGCAGAGTGCCTCACTAGGTAGCTGAGGCTGGCCTCGAACCAGGATCCTCCGGTCTCAACCTCCCCAATGCTGGTTTTGTGTGTTTTAAATGCAGTCATCCCTCAGTATCCATGAGGGATTGGTTCCAGGACCTTAATGCCCAAATCCTCAGTCCTCAAGTCCCTTATATAAAATGGTGTCATTTTTACATATCCCCTACACATATTCTCTTCTATTCTTTAAATCATCTGTAGATTATAATACCTAATATAAGTGCTAAGAAAATAGTTGATATATTCTGTTGTTTGGGTAATAAAGAAATACGAAGTCTGCTCATGTTTAGAACAGATCCAGTCCTCTTAGTCATTGCTATATAGTATACAACCTCACTAGGCAGTCTATGGATTCAGAACCTGCAGATATGGAGGTCTGACTGTATTGAGTTTTGAGGTTCTTTATATGGTCCAGGTAAGTCCTTTGTCAGATACGTGATTTTCATATTTTCTCCTAGGCTGTAATTGGTTCTTCATTTTCTGGGTCTTTACTGCCAAAGTTTTAATTCTTTATTTCTTTTGCAGTACGGGGTACTAAACCCAGGGGCTTGTACATGGTAGATAAGTGCTGTGGCACTGAGCTACCAACCCAGTCCTTTAAATTTTAATTTTTTTGATTTTTAAGTTTAGCTGGGCATGGTAGCACACACTTGTAATCCTAGTACTTGGGAGGCTGCGGCAGGAGGACTGCAGGTTCAAAGCCATCCTCAGCAATGTAGGGAGGCTCTTAGAAACCTAATGAGACCCTGTTTCCAAATAAAGAAATAAAATTGGGCTGGGGGTGAAGCTTGGAGGTAGAATGCCTCTAGGTTCAATCCCCAGTAACAAAAAGAAAAATTATTTTGAGACAGGGTCTATCTGAGTTGCCCAGATTGGCTTTGAACTTGTAATCCTCCTGCTTCATCCTCCTGAGTAGCTGGTATGTGCCACCATCCCTGGCCAAAGTTTTAATTTTTTTTTTTTTTTTTTTGTGGTACTGGGGATTGAACTTAGGGGCATTCTACCTCCAAGCTACACCCCCAGCCCTATTTTTTTATTCTTTATTTTGAAACCAAGTCTCACTAAGTTGCGGAGTGCCTCACTAGGTAGCTAAGGCTGGCCGCGAACCCAGATCCTTCGGTCTCAGCCTCCTGAGTGCTGGGATTACAAGCGTGCGCCACCATGGCCAGCTCCAAAGTTTTAATTTTGATGAGGTCTCCATTATCAGTTTTTTCTTTTATGGATCATGTCTTTGAGTATTAAGTCTTAAGTCATAGATATCAAAGGATTGCTCCAATTTTTTTTCTAGAATTTTTATAATTTTGTGTTTTACATTTAAGACCATGATCTATTTTTGGTAGAATTTATATATAGTGGAAGGTAAAGGTCAGCTTCATTTCTTTGCATGTGGGTATTCAGTTTTCCTGATTCTGTTGAAAAGGCTGCACTTTTCCATTGAATGTTCTTGGACCCTTGTCAGAAGTCATTTAACCAACAGATGTTGTAGCACATGACTGTAACACTAAACTGCTTGGGAGGCTGAGGCAAGAAGAACACAAGTTCAAGGTCAACCTGGACAATTTAGTGACATCCTGTCTCAAAATAACTTTTTGGGCTGGAGGAAGGAGTAATTGAACCACGTATGTATATGTAAGGGTTTATTTCCAGGCTCTGTTTTGTTCTATTTGTCTATATGTCTGTCTTTTTGCCAGTACCATGCTGCTTTGATTACTGTCACTTTTTTTTTGGGGGGGGGTTGTACTGGGAATTGAACCTAGGGGTGTTCTATTTCTAAACCACACCCTCAGTTCTTTATTTTTTATTTTGAAACAGGTTCTCCCTAAGTTGCTGAGGCTGTTCTCAAACCTGTGATCCTCCTGTCTCAGCCTCTCAAGTATTGGGATTACAGACATGTGCCAAATTTGGCTGATTATTGTTATTTTTGAAGTTATAAAATCAGGAAATGTGAAACCTCTTTTGTTGTTGTTGTTGCCCCCCCCACCTGCCCCCAGATTGTTTTGGCTGTGTTCAGAGTCCCTTGAGATTCCATATGAAGTGTGTGTGTGTGTGTGTGTGTGTGTGTGTGTGTGTGTGTGTGTATACACATATATATATATATATATACATATATACACATATATATATATTTTAATGGTACTAGGAATTGAACTCGGGGACATTCTACCTCTGAGCTATAACCCCAGCCCTATTTTATTTATTTTGACACAGGGTCTTACTAAGTAGCAGAGGGCCTAAGTTGCTGTAGCTGTCTGTGAACCTGTGATCCTCCTGTCTCGGCCTCCCAAGTATTGGGATTACAAGTGTGTGAAATTATACCTGGTTCCATATGAATTTTAAGATGGACTTTTCTGTTTCTGCAAAGAAACATTGTTGAGATTACATTGACTCTCTAGATTGCTTTGAGTAGTATTGAAATCTTTCCAGTATTGAGTTTTCCAGTTTGTGAACATATGATGTTTTTACATTTATTTGTGTCTTTAATTTCACTCAGCAACTTTTTGTAGTTTTCAGTATATAAGTCTCATTTCATTGATTAAGATGCTGCCATAAGTTCAGTTGTGTACTTGATTTCCTTTTTGGATTGTTCATAGTTAGCATTTAGAAATGCAACTGATTTTTTCAGCATTGGTTTTGTATTTTGCAGCGTTCCTGAGTTTATTCATCAATTCTAACAAGTTCTGTGTGGGTGATCTTTAGTGTTTATTATAGAAAAGGTCATGTCATCTGTGAATAGAGATCCAGATGACTCTTGATTTACAATGAGATTATGTCTCAATGAACCCATCTTATTAAAAATACACTTAACACACTGTAGAGTTGTTTACTCAGTTTAATCAGTTGTTTACTCTCATAATCTTGTGGCTGACTGAGAGCTGTGGTTCACTGTCACTGCTCAGCCTTATCATGGCCTGTGGAAAGATAAACATTTGAAGTACTATTGCTACTGACTGTGTATCATTTTTGTACCATCATAAAATTAAAAAGTCACAAATTGAGCCATTGAAAGTTTGGGGCTGTATGTAATGTTACTTATTCCATTTTAGTATGGATGTCTCTTATTTCTTAATTACTCTGGCTAGAACTTTGCATGTATGTGGTGGAGGCAGTATTGGGGAGTGAACCCAGGAATGCTGTATTACTGAGCTACATCTCTTCCCATTTTTTTATTTTGAGACAGAGATTCCCTAAGTTGCCCAGACTGGACTGGAACTTGACAGTCCTCCTGGCTTGCTTCCCAAGTAGCTGGGATTACAGGCATTTACCACTGTGCCTGGCTTGGCTAGAACATCTAATACTATATTGAATGTAAGTGGTGAAGGTAGGCATCCTTGTCTTGTTTCTAATTTTAGAGGAATGGCTTTTAGTCTTTTAGCATTGAGTATGATATAAATTGTTTTTTTTCCTATGTGACCTTTATTTTTTGGTGCTGGGGACTGAGCACAGGGACATTCTACTTCTGAGCTACACTATCTGTCATGTTTTATTTTTTTGTGGCACTGGGGAATGAATCCAGAGGCATTCTATCTCTGGGCTACATCCCAGCCCTTTTTAGATTTTTTTTTTTTTTTTTAAACAGGGTCCAGTTAGGTCGATGAGAGTCTCATTATGTTGCTGAGGCTGTTCTCAAACCTGTAATCCTGTCTCAGCCTCCCAAATACTGGGATTACAGATGTATACCACCACCCCTGGCTCTATTTTATTTTTTATTTTGAAACAAGTTCTTACTAAATTGCCATGGCTGGCCTCGAATTTGAGATTCTCCTGTCTCAGTCTCCCAAGTACTGGGATTACAGGCATGTGCTTGGCCACTCCCAGCCCTTTTTAATTTGAAATAGGGTCTCACTATGTTGCTGAGGCTGGTCTTGAACCTGGGATCCTCCTGTCTTAGCCTCCCAAGTTCTGGTATTACAGATGTATACAACCATGCCTGGCTTCCATGTGGCCTTTAGTTGACATTGTTTTCATATGTTCCTAGTTTGTTAAGTGGTGCTTTTTGTTTTGTTTTGTTGTATTGTGTTTTTAACAGGGAAAGGTGTTGAATTTTATCCAGTGCGTATTCTACATTATTTAGAAGGCAGATATGTCACCACTATAGCACCTGTGTACTTTTTTTTTTTTGATACTGGGGATTTTCTATTAATGTAGTGTATCGATAATTTGTATATGTTTGAACCTCCTTGTATTCTAAAAATGAGTCCTACTTGGTTGTGGTATATAATCCCTTTACTGTTGAATTCAATTTTCTAGTATTTTTGCATCAGTATTCATAAGTGATATTGGTTTATATATATTTTTCTTAGCATATTTGTCTTGCTTTGATTTCAGGCAAATACTGGCTATGTCATAGAATGAGTTAGGAAGTATTACCTCCTCACTTTTTGGAAGAGTTTGCAAAGAGTAGGTATTCTTCTTTAAATGTTTGCTACACTTTGACCATGGAAGTGCCTGAGAGCTACTGCTGACTGACATAAACCCAACACTGGACACAAATGGTGATATCCTGGTCACATGGAGTTTAGAGCAAGTAAAGTCATCTTGAGAAATGCAGGTTAGAGTGCTGGTTACCTGCATGGGTGTGAGATGCCTTACATCATGATCTCAGTGGTTACCCAGTTGTGTATATACAGAAAAATTCCAGGATGCATTTAAAACTCTGTGAGGAAACAGAATGGCTACAATTAGTTTATTTGAGGAACCATCAGTAGCAGTATGGATGAGAGAAACACTGCTGGGCTGCAGTGCAGTATTACTTTGGGTGGTGGGAGCTACCTTCCCCTGAGGAGATGGAGGCCCTTGGCAATATCCATGCCTCCTTATCTTTCCTGTGAAGGGAGAAGTATCTCTAGTGTATTTATATTACTGTTATTTCACCAGTATAGAATTAGATAGGTTAAATGTCAGAGACATCTCGAGATCATTTTCCTAAACACTGTCTGATCCTGGAAATGCAGAATCAAGGTGTCATTAGAGGCAGTTGTCTCCTGATGAGAGGAGCATTACCTGGCTGGGGAAGGCCAGGTAATGTGGGGGCTGCCTCTTCCAGGGACAAGCCAGAGCTTAGAGATCGTGTGCCTCACCTAGTCAACACGGCAAAAAGCAGCACAGTTGTGGGGAAACCTGGTTCCCTCAGAAGTGGGGGCTTTTTGTTTTTCATAATTAGGAGAATAACAATGACAGCACAAAGTAGAGACATTTGTTGAGGTGCGGAACCTCTGCTGTCTGGGCTGATCACACAGACAGGAAAAAGAAATGTGGATGGTGAAGGAGAGATGAGAGCACTGGGAGGAACCCTGAGTGTACAAGTGTCATCATCAGAGAGGGGCAAGATTTCACCATTTCCCTATGTGTGGCTTTTATTTTCACTTGAAAGTAATTGGAATCCTCAGGAGACCAAGGAGGCATTATAAGCAGATCAGGGTGGGGTGGGGTTTTGATGCTAACAGTACAGCTCCTGGATAGATGCTTTGTGTTCGTTTGGTGTTGACTGTTGTACAGACAGGAACCTATGGTTTACAAAATGTTATCACTGGGGGGACTTAGACAAATTGTGTAATGAATCATTTTGAATTCTTTCCTATAAATATGTGAGGACCTACAATCTCTCAATAAATTTCCCAAGTTAAAAAATAAACCCAGTGCCCCCATCTGATGTTCTGACTGCAGCCTGAGCACACCCAGCTGTTGAGCCTCTTTGGCTGAAAGGGAAGGCCAAGGCAGAAAACACAAGTCCAGGGGTCAGAGTACACTTGAATTTGTGGATGGAAATAGAGGACATGAGTCTGTGGGTGGATGTGGGGGTATCATGCTTCCTGACAAGGGCCCTTAGTGTGAGAGGGCCACAGGGTCTAGTGTGAGATATAACAAAAGTAGTGCCTCCTTCTGCCATTCTGCACACCTCAGTGGATAGAATGTGATTGTCAGAGAAAGGAAACCAACACAAAAGAGGAATGGGAGGTGGTGTTTGATCAGGGAACTTGCCTTAGTCAACAGACAAGAAATAACGCTGGAAATGAACGGCAATGGATGTGGATGATCTCTTAGATGTAAATCTTACTTCAGGCACTAGAGGACTTATAGTGGAGAGAGACCTTTTTTTTGTTCTTGGAAAATCCTTCTCCAAGAACTACCGTGTGATTGTGCATCCAAGAATCCACGTAGGAGAGAAGCCCTGTACATGCAGTCAGTGTGGGAAAGCCTTTGTGTTAGCTCTGCCTTTATCAAGTATGAGAGGACGTATCAGGGAGAGAAGCCCTACAGATGTGTCTAGTATGGGAATTCCTTCAGTTGCCACCCCTCACTTGTTTTGTTCACAGAACTCATATTGGAGAAAAACTTCAAACATAATGAGCATGAAAAATCCTTCCTTCAAACTTCCCACCTTATTGTTCACCTGGGAATTCAAACAGGAGAGAAGCCCCATGTATGTGCTGAGTGGAAAGGCCTTTGTTGATAGCTCATACTTTTTGAAACATGGGAGAATTCACATTGAATGAAAACCATATGTGTATAGAGTGTGGTTAAGTGTGGTGGTGCATGTCTTTCATCCCAGCAACTCTGGTGGCTGAGGCAGAAGGACCGCAAGTTCAAGGCCAGTCTCAGCAACTTAGTGAGACCCAATCTCAAAATCAAAAATAAAAAGGACTGGGGATGTAGCTCAGTAGTAGAGTAGTCCTGGGTTCAATCTTCAGTACTACCAAAGAGAAAATTGTATAGAGTATGGGAAATCTTTCAACTGCAGTGGTTATAACATTGTACATTAAAAATCCTTAATGAAGAGAAACACTTCTAACTGGGTGGCACACACTTGTAATCCCCCTACTTGGGAAGTTGAGAAAGGAGGATCCGTGTTTGCTGCCAGCCTCAGCTACTTAGTGAGGCCCTCCACAACTTAGTGAGACCCTGTTTCAAAGTAAAGAATAAAAAATAGGCCTGGGGCTATAGCTCTGAGGTAGAATGCCCCTGGTTCAATCCCCAATACTACAAAAGGGTGGGGGGAAGAAACACTACTAGCATAAATAGTGTAAGAAAATGTTGTAATCCTAATACTTGGGAGGCTGAGGCAAGAGGATCACAAGTTCGAAGCCAGCCTTCAGCAAGGCTCTCAGCAATTTAGTGAGATCTTGTTTCAAAATAAGTAAGATAGGGCTGAGCTGGGCGTGGTGGCGCACACTTGTAATCCCACTACTTGGGAGGCTAAGACAGGAGGATCGCAGGTTCCTGGCCAGCCTCAGCAACTTGTGAGGCCCTCCACAACTTAGTGAGACCCTGTTTCAAAATAAAGAATAAAATAGGGCTGGAGGTATAGCTTGGGGTGTAGCTCGGAGGTGGAATGCCCCTGGGTTCAATCTCCAGTACCGCCAAAAAAAAAAAAAAAAAAAAAAGGGGGCTGGAGGGCTGGGGGTGCAGCTCAGAGGTAGAATTCCCCTGGGTTCCATCTGCAGTACCACAAAAATAAATAAGCAATAAATAAATAAGGCAATTGTCACCTTTAAATCACCTTTCCCAACATAAACCTTAAATAATGAAATAGACTGGGAATTACGGTAAACAGGAAGCAATTTTCTTTTTCTCAAAGGAGCTGGCCACACTCCCTTGGGAATATGAAATAAGCCTCAAATGACTCTCCTTGCTCATGCAAAAAATGCACCCCTGAGGACTACATTGTCTAGGTGCCCTATTTAAGGACTCTCAGAAGACTGCAGTCTTTGAAGTCTCACCAGAGGGGAAGATGCCCTGCCTGGGACCATCCCAGTTGGGACTCTGGTTGGGTGTTTGCAAGGATTTCCCAGCCTGTGATGCCAGATTTAGTTTAACCTGATTTGGTGAGTGCACATCCTGTATATAGCATACTGTAGTGTGATTGTTCATTTTGATTTCTGTACTTGCTACTATAATCCACTTTCCTTCCTAATAAATCGCTCTCATTTCTGACAAGTGAAGTCTAGCAATCTGCTTCTTTTCCCTAGCAGAACATTTTTGGCGCAGGATTGCGATGCTATTCCTTTTCTGAAACGAGTGATATCACTAAGGCTCCTGAGGTGATTTCCAGATGGGAGGACCCGCCTTTCTGCTTGTTGGTTCAAGAATGGTCTCCACACCCTGGTTTGTGTGAGAGGGTGTTTTGTGATGTGTGCAGAGCCAAATGAAGTTACTCAGGCCTACAGACTTCTCTGTGGTAAGAATGGTAATCAACATTTTCTTGCAAGATGTGGATCTTGTCTTCTTAAAGCTTATTGAAAGATGACTGAGGCTCAGGATAAGCTTATATAGGAGAAAGTGTCAGAATAGGAAGTATCTGGTTTACATGGAAGTCTGACTTTGCACAATGTCAGACTTTTCTGAGTGAGCGAGTTCATACCTACCAGTCAGTGGCATAAAAGGCTGCCATTCAGGTTGCTAAATATAAGAAAAGGATAGGAAAAGTAAATATTAGAAAAGCGCATATGGCACTGGCCTCAGAGGGTCCTGACTGGGACCCTTACACTTGGGGATGGTAACATATGAGACGATGATTCCAAATGGAGCAAGGATGAGTATACGTATCAAGCCCTGGCACTGAGCTCAGCAGAAAGTGAAGTGTGTCTAAGCAGCACTGCTGCTTAGAAAGCAAGTTGCTCAGCATGGGGTTAGGAAAGATAATTGAAGATTATACCCAGCAGGAAGTGAAGGGTATCCTAGCTCCATCCACTCAAAAGCCTAGTGAGCCATTAATTACCTGCCTTGGATATCTATATGAGAGTGGGGACAGTGGACTCAGATTGAATACAGGAGATGCTAAATTATTACTGTTGCAGCTGAGCCTACCATCAGATAGATATTTAGGGACTGAAGTGCAACAGAACATCCTCTGGATGGTCAAAATTGACTTACCAATTATTCCACTTTAATAGACTTCCCAGTAATGGGAGCCAGGAATAATTATCCTATAGAGGAATCCTGGCCAAATGGTAGTCTGCTTTGTTACACTTTAGAGGATTGTATACAAAAAATAAAGGAGGAAGTTATGAAAACAGCTTTTTTTGTTTTGTTGTTTTTAGGAAGTACAGGTGAATGTGCCATTGTACATTACCGTGGGAAATAATTGATTGCTTCGCCCACTTACAAGCAAGTAATAATAACTTTGTTGATCAATGAGACAGAACATCCCATAGAAAGGGTGATAGAGAGGGTGTCACAGTTAGGAGACTTGGGTGGCTGGGACCTCTGTAAACCAGAGGAGCATTGGTTTAACAATCAGCGCCTCCATGTGTCTCAGTATTAAGCTATTTGTGTGTGTGTGTGTGTGTGTGTGTGTGTGTGTGTGTGTGTGTGTGTGTTACTAGGGATTGAAACCAGGGGCATTCTACCTCTGACCTACACCCCCCAGACCTATTTTTTATTTGAAAACAGGGCCTCACTAAATTGCTGAGGCTGATTTCAAACCTGCAATCTGCCTGTCTCAGTCTTCTATATACTGAGATTACAGGCATACACCACCACTTTAAAGAAACAAAAAAAAGACTGGGTGTACCTTATGGTGCTTATAAATTTTTACCATAGTACAAATATATTTACATATTCCTAAAAGTTATATCTGCATTCACCCTCATTTGTTTCTTTACACATTTATGGAACATGTCACACAGGAAAAGGACTCTGTCACAGTATTTTCACAGAAGATTCAGACATCTACGTTCAAAAACCTGACTGACAAGCCAGGCATGATGGTGCACGCTTGTAATCCCAGTATTTGGGAGGCTGGGACAGGAGGATCACAAGTTTGCAGTCAGCCTCAGCTACTTAGGCCCTCTACAACTTAGTGAGACCCTGTTTCAAAATAAAGACTAAAAAAATAGGGCCAGGGGTGTAGCTCTGAGGTAGAATGCCCCTGGGTTCAATCTCTAGTACCACAAAAAACAAACAAAAGAAAGCAAACCTAACTGACCAGTTCCAACACACAAATGTTAACTACTCTGTTATTTTACCACAAGCCACTTTATTGGGGTACTTAAAATGTGTAAAGAAACAAAAGGGGGTGAATGCAGACATAACCTTTAGGGAATCAATGAGTTTCTTTATCCCAATAACTTTTCATTCCCACTCTGCTTTGCATGACATGAATTTATGGATTCATGTGGCTCAAATATTTTAAACAACTTCTTTTGGAATATATCAATCCAATTCACCTAAACAAATTTTGGCTTTACATTTGGTCAGAATCAGTGCCACTGAAAAGCAATTCAGTGATTACATCATTATATAACCCTAACATTTACCACTATTTTGAAGTGGGATGCCCCTCTGTCCCTCTTGGAACTGTTACTGATTGCCTTTAACATTGGAACTAGTGCTCCTTCTTTGTTCTGTTAATTGTAATGTTAGTGTAAGTTAAGTTCTCCTAATACTACTATAGCTTTGCCCCAGAGTGGTCTTTATTTTGTTATGATTTTTTATATTCTATGATACATTGTGGCATTTCTGGCTATTGCATTGCTATATAGGCAGATTAGGAATGATATTGCCCCCCCTTCTCCCCCCCCCCAGTGTGCATAGCTCCCTGCATTTATTGTCTACTACAGTGGCTGCCACCTTGGTGGCAGATCCTGGCTTAATTGTGGATGCTTTTGAGCAAATCAATAAGTTAGCTTGCTTGATAACTAAAACTCTTAATAATACCTCTTTAGCTTCTTTTTTTTTTTTTTTGGTGGGACTGGGGTTTGAACTCAGGGGCATTCTACCTCCTAGCTATACCCCCAAACCTATTTTTATGTTTTATTTTGAAACAGGGTCTTACTAGGTTGCAGAGGGCCTCATGAGGTTGCTAAGGCTGGTCGAGAGCCTGTGGTCCTCTTGTCTCAGCCTCCCAAGTCCTGGGATTACAAGCATGCACCACTACACCTGGCTCCTCTTTAGCTTTTTAGCTGCAATAAATGAAGAATTAAGTGAAGTGCATCAAGCTGTTTAGGAAACAGGGCAACCATTGAGTATTTGTTACTGATCCACCATTTGGAGGGCAGGGATTTCCCCCAAATATATTGTTTCAATATTACTGATAATTCTAAAGAGGTAACTAGTTTAATATCTGATATTAAGCAACAACTGAATTATATTCAGTACTCACAGGTTTCATTGGCACATTGTGGTTGGTGTCTCAGGAAAATTATTTGCATAATTTGTTTATTGGAATATGTGTATTATTGGATGCTATATGCTTTGTAAATTTTTTTTTTTTTTGAGGTACTGGGGATTGAACCCAGGGGCATTCTACCTCCGAGCTACACCCCCCCAGTCCTATTTTTTATTCTTTATATTGAAACAGGGTCTCACTAGGTTGCGGAAGGCCTCACTAAGTAGCTGAAGCTGGCCACGAACCCGGGTCCTCTGGTTTCAGCCTCCCACATACTGGGATTACAAGCGTGTGCCACCATGCCCGGCTCTTGTAATTGATTTTCTAAGTGGTTCATTGTATGTATCTCACCACCACCACCATTAATTATTATCAATCAGGTGGTTAGTTTGACCAATGTAGAAGCCAAGTGTATGGACAGTTAATTGTCCAAACATCGGTAGAAAAAACAAGCTCAAGGGCACTTAGTATCATAAATACTTAGGGAAGGCAATTGGCCCTTTTAGGTCAGCTTTCCTGGACGTACACCTTAGGGGTTATCATAAATATTCAGGGGAGGCAATTGCACCTTTTCCCAACATAAACCTTAAATGATGAGATAGACTTGGAATTATGGTAAATGTTCATTTTCCCTTTTCTCAAAGGAGCTGGCCATTCTCTTAGGAACATGGAATAAAGAAGCCTCATGTGGCTCATGTTAGTCATGCAAAAAATGCACCCCTGAGGACTAAATTGTGTGGGTGCCCCACTTAATGATTCCCCAAAGACTGCAAACTTTGAAGTCTCACTTGAGGGGAAGATGCCCTGCCTGAGGACTATTCTAGTTGGGACTCTGGTTAGGGTTAGGACTATGGTCAGCTGTCTGCAGGGATTTCCCAGCCTGTAATGCCAGATGTTGCTTAACCTGATTTGGTGAGTGTATAAACTGTATATAGCATACTGTAGTGTGATTGTTCATTTTTATTTCTATGCTTGCTCCTATAATCTAGTTTCCTTCACAATAAGTCACTCTTGTTTCTAACAAGTAAAGTCTAGTGACCTGCTTCTTTTCCTTAGCAGAACACACCAGACAGAGAGATATCTCCAAACTATATAGCTGGTAAAGACATATCTAGAATATATATTGTTTATAAAGATATCTCAGAACTCTCTCTATTTTTTATAAAGATCTCTCAAAACTCTCCATATATGTGTGTGTATGTATAATAAAATATACACGGTAAAATAAACTGTGCGGGTATACATTTTTAAAATCATTTCATAATGACCACAGTAGCATCCTTAGAAGCTATCTGGAGGGTGGTACAAGGGAAGCAACTTCCTAGCCAGGTCCTGTATGTATGTATGCAAAATGGGCAAACAGCTGGGCTTGTTGGTGAATGCTTGTAATCTTAGTACTTGGGAGATTGAGACAGGAGGATCACAGGTTTAAAATCACCCTAACAACGTGGCAAGATCCTCAGCAACTTAGTGTGAGACACTGTTTCAAAATAAAATAGAGCCAGGCATGATGGCAGGTGCCTGAAGTCCCAGTACTTAACTTAGGAGGCTGAGACAGGAGGATTGCAGGTTCAAGGACAGCCTCAGCAAGTAGTGAGACTCTCATCAACCTAGTGAGAACCTGTTTCAAAATAAAAATAAAACAGGGCTGGGAGTATAGCTCAGAGGTAGAATTCCCCTGGATTCAATCTCCACTACAAAAAAAAAAAAAAAATATGAACAGATATTTCACTGAAGAGGATACGTGATACACAGATGACAACCATGTAAATTTGCTCAATATTATTAGCAAATTGGGGAAGTGCAAATAAAAAACATAAGATTTCACTACTCACAGAATGGCTAAAATGAAAAATAGGGATAATACCAAATGCTGACAAGATTGTGGAGAAACTGATACATATATATGTTGGTGGTGGGAATGTAAAATGTTATACTCTGGAAAAAAGGATGGCAGTTTTTTACCATACAAATGTGCTTAATATATAATTCTTGGGCATTATATCCCAATAAAAGTGGATAATTAGGTTCACAGAAAAAGCCATACATGAGTGTTCATAGCATCTTTATTTGTAATAGTAAAATATTAGAAACAAAACCAGTGTTCTTCAACGAGTGAATGTTTAAACTGTATACCATGGAATATTACTTAGCAATAAAAAGGAACAAACTATTGATACACACTACTTTAAAGATCTCAAGCAAATTATGTTCAGGGAAGAAAGCCACTCTCAAGGGGCCCTATATGGTTAACATTGCATTTATACGACCTGTAAAATCAAACCTGTACTCCAGACTTCAGTATTGCCAGGGGTGGGCAAGGTGTGGCTACAAAAAGGGACAGTGGAACTGTTCTTTGCTCTGACTGGGTTCGTGGTATGTGAGTTAAAATTTTCAGAATTCAGTTAAAAATGTTTCTCTATGTAAACAAAAAATATACACAGTAAAATAGACTGTGGGGGTATAGATTTTTAAAGTCATTTCATAATGACCACAGTGACAGCCTCAGAAGCTATCTGGAGGGCGGTAGAAGGGAAGCAGCTTCCTAGCTAGGTCCTGTCTCTTAAATGGCTTTCTCAGGCTTGGTGGCGCACACTTGTAATCCCAGTACTTGGGAGGCCGAGATGAAGATTGCAGGTTCGAGGCCAGCCACAGCAATTTTGTCCCTCTGCAACTTAGTGAGACCCTGTTTCAAAATAATAAAATAGGGCTGTAGCTGTAGCTCAGAGGTAGAATGCTTCTGGGTTCCATCCCCAGTCCTCCCCTTCTCCCCCCCCCAAAAAAAATTCAAGTATACACGAGGGGGGGCGGGCAGGGGCAGGCTTCCCCTTGCCCAGCTGCCTCTCCTTCAGCTCCTCAGTGTAGCTGCTCGTGAAGCCCTAGCAAGTAAGTCCTGAAATTGTGTGGGCTCCCAGGGCCTGCGAACTCATTTTTCAGAGAATCAGCGTCCACACCCATCTCTCCATCCTGGGTCTCTGTCCCAGGGTCCTGGTCCTGCATTTGTAGCTCTTTGGCTACCCCGGTGTCTGGAACTCTTCACCGTCCGGGCCTCCATTTTCTTGTCTGCCTCTTTGTCTTCTGTGTCTCATTCCTGGGCCCAGGAACTCGGTCCTCTCTGGGTTTGAACGTCTTGTGTCTTCGGGTTGCCATCACTGCTAGTCTGCGTCTTTCCTTCTCTAGGTTTGTCTCTGTCTCCCGCCTCTCAGCTCTTGAGTGGTTGCTGCACGTCTTAGTACGCGTTTGTTTACCGCATTGCCACGGTAACGAACTTCACGCAGGCGCAGGTAGGGGCGATACGAGCCGGAGCCATGTCTGTGATTGGCCATTTGCCCCATCAATGCTGCCGCGTCTCGCGCGGGGTATCTTGGGAGTCGCAGTCCGCCGGGCTGCCGTTGCGCATGCGCATTGCATCCCGTCGCCATCGCGCTGCTAGCGCTTTCGGCTGTGGGAACCTGCCGGTCGCCGCCGCGCAGCAGGTGGGTCGGGCCACCAGGCGTCCTGCAGTGCCAGCTGTAAGCTTAGGCCCGTGTGCTGCCCCAACGAGACAGGGGACAGGTTGTAACCCCAAGCGGTGGAGGGTATGAGAGCGCCTTGAGAGGGGATGTAGCCCCTGCGGGGACTGGCCCCTCAGATGAGAGTGTGGCCCCAGGGGGCGTTTCCCCGAGTGTTGGGCCGGGGCAGAGGTCTGTGGGCTCAGGCGGGAATGTGGCCCCGGTGGGGACATTTCCCCGAGTGTAGGGCTGGGGCATGATGTCTGAGGGTCTCCTCTGTTGGGAGTGTGGCACCGGGGGGGAGGGGCGTTCCTCCGAGTGTGGGGCCAGAGGTTTGGGGGTTCCTTGGGCAGGATTATGGTCCCGGGGAGCATTCTCCCGAGTGTGGGGCTAGGCTAGCGTTTTGGGTGCCCCTTGGGTGGGAGTGTGGCCCCTGGGAACGTTACCCCGAGTGTGAAGCTAGGTTAGTGTTCTGGGGCCCCTCGGTTCAGAGTGCATCCCCGGGGAATGTTCCCTGTGTGTGGGGCCAGGCCAGAGGTCTGGAGGCCCCTCAGGAGGAAGTGTGGGTGAGTGTTCCCCCTAGTGTGGGGCTGGGCTAGAGTTCTGGGGGCCTCTCAGGTGGGAATATGGCCCTCGGGCAGTCCCCTGTGTGGCCAGAGTGGGATATCTGGGGGCCCTCGGGTGCGTTGGGGGTGGGAATGCCTGGACTGGGGCCTGGGGTCCCCGTGTGGGTCAGGGAGGGGGTGGAGCTAAGAAACTGTAGACAGGGTGCTTGGGATTGGATAGAGTGGAGCAGACTCTACTTCTGGCTGGAAGAAAGGGGATTAAAGGGAGAACTGGGTGTAGGGGTGTGTGTGGAGAAGGGGGAGGCATCCAGGACTGGGAGGACTGAAGTGCTCCTGAATGGGGCAGGCAGGAGAGGAAGGACTTGTGTGTCCCCTTTTTCAGTGTCTGGAGCGGGTT
The DNA here is from genome assembly GCA_004027655.1 of Graphiurus murinus. Taxonomy (NCBI): domain Eukaryota; kingdom Metazoa; phylum Chordata; class Mammalia; order Rodentia; family Gliridae; genus Graphiurus; species Graphiurus murinus. The sequence goes on from PVLC010005993.1 coordinate 40,275, forward strand.
TGGGCTGAGTTCCTGGTGAGAGAAGGGGCAGGTGGAGGCTGGCAAGAGGTAGTGGGGAGGTCTCTAAGGGTGAGTCCTCTGGTTAGTGAAAGCCTGCTGTTGGACCTGCTCCTAGAGCACCAAGACCTGGAAATGCCTTCTCTCCATCCTCCTGCTTGTGGGTTCTGTTTGAGTTTGGTACCATCTTCCCACCTGGCACCCCTTTCTTGGGAGACTGGTAAGAGTAGGGGTTGTCCCAGCCCCACCCTGACCTGGGGGACTTGGGGTGGGATGGATAATGTCAGTCTTCCCATGCTACCTGATAACAGTGGAGGGGCAGCAGTGGGAGTTAGAGATCACTGGGCACTTTTTTTTTCTTTTAACGTTTAAAAACTTTCTTACAGTAAAGTTTTAAGAAAAGGTCTTAGAACTGTTGCATACCATTTGTCCATATTCTCTTGTTAATATTTTACCCTTTATCCTTACCTCTTTTCTTTTTCACTGTACCCTAGTTTCCTTTGTCCAATTCCCTCTCCTCTTCTGTTTCTCATCCTCCCCCTCCCCCCACCATGTACATGCTGGCTTCTTGTAGCCAAGTAAGAGGTCACAGCATCAACTCAATCTGTTTTCCCACATTTAGACAGCATCCTGTGCATATTTCTTTTTCTTTTCTTTTTGGGGGTGGGGTGGGGTGGGGTGGGGTGCTGGGGATTGAACCCAGGGGCATTCTACCTCTGAGCTACACCCCCAGCCCTTTTTATTTTGAAACAGGATCTTGCTAAGTTGCTGAGGCTGGCCTTGAACGTGGAATCCTCCTATCTCAGCCTTCCAAGTACTAGGATTTCAGGCATGTGCCACTAGGCCTGGCTCTATATGTATTTCTCTTCATGCTCTGGAGCCAGACACGGCCCTGAAGCATACCCAGTCCCTGTTTTTCCTCTGATCCTTGGGTCTGTGACCTGATCCTGGGCTTTTCTGACCTTGAGGCTTTTGGGGAGCCTGAACTGATGGTACAGGACATCTCTTTGGTTCTGTGTGACCTTGTGACCTTGTGAGAGAATACAGTGTGGGTTCTTGGCAGGAACCACAGAAGACAGTCATCCCTCATTTTATTAATTCTTTTATTCAAACTTGTGGTACTGGGAATTGAATGGAGCATTGGGATTGAATGGAGCAGTAGTACTGGGGATTGAATCCAGGGGTACTACTACTAGGCTACATCCCCAACCCTTCTTATTTTTAGACAGGGTTTTCCTAAATTGCCCAGGCTGGCCTCAAATTTACAATCCTGCCTAAGCCTCCTGAGTCTCTGGGATTACAGTGTCTAGCAACATCCCCATCCCTTTTAATATTTTATTTTGAGACAAGGTCTCACTAAGTTGCCATGGCTGGACTAGAATTTGCAAGACTCCTGCCTCGACCTCCTGAGTTGCTGGGATTACAGGTGTATGCAACCACACCTGGCTCATTTACATTTGCTACCCTTTGCCCTAGGGCAATGAAAGAATACATTTATAATCCATAGGTAGGGAAAAAAATCCATTTTAATTCATTAAGTCCCAAGTTTTCAGTTCTGCACATATTTTAGCAAAATTGACACAGGTGCATTAAAATAGGTTGGAAATCATAATCCAGAGCTTTTATGTTAATTAATACACCATAATTACATAGTTATTAAATAATTATGCCAGGCATAGTGGCATATTTTTGTAATTCCAGTACTTATGAGGCTGAGACAGGAGGATCATAGGTTTGGGGCCAGCCTCAGCTACTTAGTGAGGCACTCCACAACTTAGTGAGACCCTGTTTCAAAATAAAGTATAAAAAATAGGGCTGGAGGTGTAGCTCAGAGGTAGACTGCTCCTGAGTTCAATCCCCAGTACAACAGAAACAAAACAAAAAGTTATATGTTGTATGATTACATATTACATTTGAGTTTATAAGTTTTCCACACCTAGATTGATGAGTTAAATGGGTTAAGCAGTTTCTGAGCTTAGAAGTTTATTTTTTAAATGGTTGGATTTGATAAGAAACATTAATACATTGCATGTGGGCAAAAGACTAAAATGAAAAGTCACACATGGCCAGGCATGGTGGTGCATGCTTGTAATCCTAGTACTTAAGAGGCTGAGACAGGAGGATTGCAGGTTCAAGGACAAGCCTCAGCAAGTAGTGAGACTCTCATCAACCTAGTGAGACCCTGTTTCCAAGTAAGAATAAAACTGGGCTGGAGGTGTAGCTCGAAAGTAGAATGCCTCTGGGCTCAATCCTCAATCCTCAGTACCACAAAAAAAAAAAAAAAAAGAGAGAGAGAGAAAGAAAAGTCACATGTGAGCACAGTGGCATGATGGAACCAAACAGCTCATTAATTACCTGACACAAAGAGAGCTGTAAGGAAAACATGGGGAAACAGGCAGTTTCCCCACCCACAGGTATGAAGAAATCATGAAGTGCTGACCTGGTGGTGATGGTGATGATGATGATGGTGATAGTAATGGAAGTGGTGAGTGTGGTAGTGATGGTGATGGAGGCAGTGATGGCAGTATTGATGATGTTGATGGTAGTGGTGATGGAGGAGGTGATGGTGATGATGGTAATGGAGGTGGTGATATTGATGGAGGTAGTGGTGATGATGGTGGTGATGCTAATGGAGGCAGTTGTGATGCTGATGGAAGTAGTGATAATGATGATGGAAGAGGTGGTGATACTGATGGTGGTGGTGATAGAGATAGTGATGGTGGCGATGGAGGTGGTGGTAATGATGGAGATAATGCTGATAATGGAGGTGGTTGTAATGATGGAGGTGGTCGTGATGATGATGGTTGTACTGGTAATGAAGGTAGTTGGGTGATAATGATGGAACTGGTGATGGAGGTGACGTGATAATAAGATATGGTGAAGATATTGGTGGTGGTGATGGCAGCGGTGATGCTGGTGGTGGTGGTGGCAATGGAGGTGATGATGATAAGGTGGAGGTGATAGTGATGGCATTGGAGGAGGTAGTGGTGATCTTGATGGTGATGGTGATGGAGGTGGACATGATAATGGAGGAGATAATGATGATGGTGCTGGTGCTGGTGTCTGGGTCTTTTTTTTTTTTTAAATGAAGGAATTGGAACATGTGTGGAATGTCTTCCCACAGCACTTAGTATTCTGCCCTTAACTGTAAACCCTGCTTTACTAGCCACAGAGAGAGGGGGGGAGCAGTTGAAAGTTGAACCTCTGCCAACTTTTTTCTTCTTTTGGGGGGAGGGGTGGATATTGAGGATGAAACCCAGTGCCTCAACCATCCTAGGCAAGTGGTGTACCATGGAGCTACATCCTGGGCCCTTTTCATTTTTTATTTAGAGACAGAGTTTTGCTAAGTTGCTCAGGCTGGCTTTGAGCTTGTGGTCCTCCTGCCTCAGCCTCCTGAGTAGCTGGGATTACAGGCATTTCTGAGATAAACTCAAATCAGATGTCATGTGATCTACATGTATGTAACATGCATGATTGGAATGAGGTTGATATTTTCAGGTTTTTATATCTAAATTTATAATTGAAATTGTCCTATAATTTTTTGTCTTATTTATGACTTGATTTTCTTTTAATTCTGGTAGTACCAGTCTTATAAAATGAGTTATTCCTCTTTTATGTTAATTTTTATCTATACAAGTACATACTGGAATTCAACTGCTGTTTAACAAACAGATTGCTTGAAAATAATTCTGCATGCTATCTGGATGTAGTGGGTGCATGGTTGAGTTCAGAGACCCCAGGGTTGTTCTCTTTGACAGGTGCCCCATGGCTGTGTTCTCATCATGCTGGTGTCTGTCTCTTATGTTCTCTGCTGCAGGTCTGTGGGTCCTGGCCCTGGCTGACCTCCCCTGAGCACCCTGTCCCTGGCATCTCCACCAAGCTAGAAGCAGTCACATTTCTCGTGCAGGTCTGAAAGATGCTGCCTTTAGAGAAGGTGTTAGCCTCCCCCAGGAGTTCCCCAACCCCTCCAGAAGTGCCCACTGAAGGGTCAGCTGATACAGCCCAGAAGGAGGAACCTCCCTCTGAGACTCTCCCAGAGAGGACCCCTGCTGATCTTGAGTTCTCACGCCTGCGCTTCCGAGAATTTGTCTACCAGGAGGCAGCTGGGCCTCATCAAACCCTAGCCCGGCTCCACGAGCTGTGCCGCCAGTGGCTGCGGCCCGAAGCCTGCTCCAAGGAGGAGATCCTGGAGATGCTGGTGCTGGAGCAGTTCCTAGGCATCCTGCCTGACAGGGTCCGTCCCTGGGTGGTGGCCCAGTATCCTGAGAGCTGCAAGAAGGCAGCCTCACTGGTGGAGGGCCTCACAGATGTCCTGGAGGAGCCAGGTGAGGCTGCTGCCACAGCAGAGAGCATGCCTTAGAGGAAGAGGGGAAGAGGTCCTGGAAGGATCAGAATCACAGCATAGCGTTCCAATCCCAGCTGAGGCTTTTCTGAGAGTTTAAGAGATGCATAAGAGGCACAGGAGCAAGCAGTCCTGAGCTACAGAGGCAGCTTCTCTACCGTTAGGGATGCATGGCCCTGCCATCCTGCCCTCACATCTGCTTTCCAGATGTTAGGAAGCAGGAGAAATGATCAGTCAAAGACAGGGAACAATTCCTGGGCAAATATTCTGGGTGCATCTCTGGTTAGAGGTTTCCTCCATTGTCTGAGGGTGAGGCCCAGGGGATGGGTAGTGATGGGGCCCCTGGGCTTGGGGTCAGAACCCTGGGCCCATGTCTTGTCTCCTGCTGACTTACTGTGTGGTTGTTAGCAGGTATCCTGAACTTTTACTGTCCCCTTGGTGGTAAACAGGGATGCTGCTGTGTTCCCCAGCTGGGTCTTCTTCTCTGTTGAGCGATGGAGTGTACGAGAGGCACTTTGACCCCCTGCTGTTTCCAACTGGGCTGGGAAGCCCCAGCAGAGACCCTGAGGACATCCCATTGCCCCCTGATGCCCGTGAGTGACCAGCCACCCACTAGCCTCTAGCTGAGCCTGGAGGAGGGGGCAACACTTGGAGGCAGCATAGGATCCGGGTGGTAGGGAGGGAGACCGGGTGGTAGGAGCCTTGAAGTCCATTCTGTAATTAGGACTTGTTCCTATAGGTTCTCATGGATGTTAAATGTATTACTTTTTAATTTAAAAAAAAATTGGGGGGGACTAGAGATTGAACCCAGAGGCATTCTACCTCTGAGCTATACCTGCTAGCCACTTAAAAATTTTTTTTAATTTTTTTTTTTTCAAACAGGGTCTAGCTAGGTTGCAGAGAGTCTTGCCAAATTGCTGAAGCTCGTTCTGAACCTGTGATTCTCCTCTCTTAGTCCCCCAAGTATTAGGAGTACAGGCATGCACTACCATACTGAGTTAAATTACTCTTAATAATTATGACAGTCATACATGCCTTTCACAAATGGTAAAGAAGCATTGACATATAAAGAAACAAGCCAGGCGTGGTGGCGCATGCTTGTAATCTCAGCATTTGGGAGGCTGAGACCAGAGGATCAGGGTTGGTGGCCAGCCTCAGCTACCTAGTGAGGCTCTCTGCAACTTAGTGAGACCCTGTTTCAAAATAAAGAATAAAAAATAGGGCTGGGGGTATAGCTCGGAGGTAGAATGCCCCTGAGTTCAATCCCCAGTACTGTGCGGGGGAAAAAAAAATCTCTCCACCACCTTGTGCCCTCTAAAAATAAAGAGTGTCTGGGTATGTGTCACTTTACGCCCTTCTGCCTTGCAAGTTTGGGCAGAGGGTAGGGGGTCACTCCTGAGAGCATGATGTGCTTGTACCCAGGTGCTTGCTGTTCAGATGGGTTGGCTCTTCAGCTGCTCAGCATTCCACATGCTCAGCCCTCCATTGTTCTGAGTGGGATGTACTTCCACTGCTGTTTCCTTTGGACAGGCTGCAGTAGCAGGGCCTTATGTATGAGCTCTGTGAGCACCTCTCAACCATGGGACCCAGGGCATTCCATTTGTATTTACAGAACTTTATGCCAGCACTGTATAGTGGTTTTTTTTTTCGGTACTGGAGATTGAACTCAGGGGCATTCTACCTCCGAGCCATACCCCCAGCCCTATTTTTTATTCTTTATTTTGAAACAGGGTCTCACTAAGTTGTGGAGTGCCTCACTAGGTAGCTGAGGCTGGCTGCGAACCCGGGTCCTCCAGTCTCAGCCTCCCAAATGCTGAGATTACAAGCGTGCGCCACCACACCCGGCTTTTTGTTTTGTTTTTTAAATATTTCTACCAATCTAGTGGGTAAAGAAAGCACTGCCTTCTTGTTTTTTTTTTTTTTCTTCTTTTTTTTTGTGTGTGTGGTACTAGGGGTTGAACCCATGAGTATTCTACCTCTGAGCTACACCCTCGGCCTTATTTTATTTTGAAACAGGGTCTCACTAAATTGCTAAGGGCCTCTCACTAAGTTGCTGAGACTGGCTATGAAACTGCGATCCTCCTGTCTTAGCCTCTCAAGTACTGGTATTTACAAGCGTGTGCCACCACACTTGGCTCCTTGGTGTCTTGAGTTGGCATTTCTGGGACCCTGCTGTATTTGAGCTTCCTTGTTTTTTTTTTTTTTTTTTTTTTTTTTTTTTTTTTTTTTTTTTTTGTTTCCTTTTTTTTTTTTTTTTTTTTTTTTTTTTCTTTTTTTGTATTGTTTTTATGACCACTCTGCTTTGTAAGTTGCAGATAGATGTAGTATGTGAGCCCTTGGGACCTGCTGTGAAATGCACATGCTGGGGCCTGTGCAGGGAGGAAAGGAAGGGAGATAGCAGGTGTGTCTGACTTTCTGGAGATGCACAGTGACAAAGCGTTTGTCTCCTCAGCTCTGCCTTGCCTTCTGCCATTCTGGCCTGATGTGGAACCCATGCTCGTGGATCAGGGGGATGCTGGGGAAGAAAAGACTGAAGAGGCCAAAGCTGAGCCAAAGGTGCGTGCTGGCCACATGGGTGTTCTGGGGGCTGACATTGCCCAGTAGCTCACAGGGCCTTTCCTCAGGAGGAGAACGTGTCCCTTTCTGACAATCAACATTGCTCCTTCCCTGGGTGTTTATACTTTTCCACAGCAGAGGATCATGGGCCCTGAGGAACCTGCTGTAATGGGAGCCCAGGGCTGGGGCTGCAGGTGATGCCTGCATGACTCTAGGGGCATCCTGGACTGGGGTTGGCTTGCAGCCTTCCCTCTGTGGTTGGGGCTGTGGTCCTGGGGTCCGAGCAGAGGCCTCAGCCATGGCTAACTTCCTGTTTCTGCAGCCAAAGTCGTTTCCAGAGGAACTTCTGCACTCGAGGGAGTGGGGCCACCCGGACCTGGCAGAAGAAAACCTGCAGAGCTATAAGAAGCTGCTCCTGTTGGGTGAGGCCCACCTCCTTCAAGCTTGCCCCCACACTCCCTCCTGCTCCAGAACTGTTGGCATGTGGGGGTCTGTGGTTGGGATACCAGGGGGGTTTCAAATGTGTTTGAACTTGGACTGGCTTGCCATGATCCCTACCCTTCCTGGTCTACACTTTTGAGTTCTACCTGGGCTCTGGGTTCTATTTGTAGCCTCTGTCCATGGGACCTGAAACCTCTGAATTTAGAAAGTCCTCCTCGCCCCAAGATGCTACAACTCCCCCTCCTTTGTGCAGATAGTTTGTGTTTTTGTGCTTGTGATTGAGCCAGGGCCTCGTGCATGCCAAGCTTGTACTCTACAACTGAGCTACAGCCCCAGGCAATTCTGTGTCCTCTAACTTCTCTTCCCCTTGCACTCTCCCATCTCCCACCTGCTGTGCACCCTTCCAACCTCACCCAGGCACACCTGTCCTTCATCTCTACTGCCTTGTTCTCGTAGACCTTGCTCTCCTGGGGTTCTGGCTGGATAGTAGCTTTGGTGGCCCCAGTGCAGAGGAGAGAACAGGCTGCTACCAGGCCCAGCCAGCCACAGGCCTCCTCAGCTACTCTCTGTCTGTTCCTGTTTTGGTTTTTTGTTTGCTACTCTCTGAGTTGATGCCTCTTTTGGCTTTTTGTTTTTTAACTCAGGATTTCAGTTTGCTCAACCTGATGCTGCCTCTAGGCTGGAGACAGAAGAGCCTCCATTGACTGAAGAACTTCCAGAAGGTGGCCTCCCAGGTGAGGTTGTGCTAGAGGGATGGCTGGGTAGGGTGGGCTGGAGGTTTGGGGAGGGTCCCTTTCTTTTGGCATATGGTTGGGGCTCCTCTGTTAGCCTCTGCAAGGACCGCAGCTCTGGCTTCACTTATGTCCAAGCAGGAGGCAGTGGCTTAGCTGAGCAGCTGTTGGCTCCATTTGGTGGTTTCAGGGCCACACATACCTCTGCATTCACTTAGAGGATTACCCAGGGCTGGAGTATTTGGAGGCCTCCTTGGCTCCTGGGGCTCAGCAGAGGCTGTTGGCCTAAACTCTTCCAGCTAGCTCCCTGTGGCAGCTGGGCCTCCTGACAGACACAGCTGAGTTTTGTGGAGTGCTCAGGAGGGCCAGCACCCACAAGGCCCTGAGTGTATCTCATGCTTCTTTCCTTCTCAGTAGGCCTATGACCAAGCCACCACAGAGAACCCAGGGCCCTGATTCTTGGGCACATGGTTCATTGGGGGCTACTTGTGGAACCAGCTGGTTTACCACAAGGGTTCTTTGATCCTTCCTGGTAAAAGAGGCAGCTCTGTGTGTGTGTGCCCTCTGTTGCCAGAATTACCTCATGGCTTGGGGTGGCTGTTCCAGACCTCATGTCCACACTGTGTTCTTGCTGCTGGTCACATGGCTACTTGAGCTACAAGGTTGGCTGGGAGTGACAGCTTTCTTCCAGGCTGCAGTGAGCTCAGCTAACATTCAGGGACTGTAGAAGAAGGAAACACAGACAGGGGGACAGCTGACAGTCTTCTGAGACCAGAAAGGTCTCAGGATGACACCACACATGGTTGTCGAATGGTCTTGCCTTAGTTGTGAAGAGGGTTAGCAGAGGCTGTACGTGTCAGGGCCTCTCATCTCACATCCCCTTTCCTTTTGCTCAGACATTCTTGCCTCACACATTTTTTCCTTAGCCCTGCTAAGAGGAAGTAAGTTACCATTTCTGAGCCAGGGGCGTCAGGACTGCTCACATTCTGACCTTGTTTCAGGCAGTGGGGAGCAGCAGGAAAGCAAAGGGAACATATGTGAGGAAGACTCTGTGTGCGAGACAACAACGGAGGAACTTGCAGGGGACGTTCCTGCAATCGAGGGACTTGGAGGAGATGCTCCTTCGGCGGAGGGGCTTGGAGGAGATGTTTCTGAGATGGAGGAGCTTGGTGGAGATGTTTCTGCAACCGAGGAGCTTGGAGGGGATGTTTCTACAACAGAGAGACTTACAGGGGATGTTCCCACGACAGAGGGGATTACCGGGGACATTCCTCTAATGGACCAGATTGCAGGGGATATTCCCACAACAGAGAGACTTGGAGGGGATATTCCTGCAATAGAGGGGCCTGCAGGAGATGTCCCTGCGATGGGGGGACCTGGAGGGGACGTTCCCGTGACGGAGCAGCCTGCAGGGGACGTTCCTGGGACGGAAGTGATTGCAGGGGACATTCCTGTGATGGAGGTGATTGCAGCGGACATTCCTGTGATGGAGGGACTCGCAGGGGATGCTCCTGCAATGGAGGGGGTTGCAGGGGACATTCCTGTGATGGAGGGGCTTGCAGGGGATGTTCCTACAATGGAGGGACTTGCAGGAGGTGTTCCTGCGACCGAGGGACTTGCAGGGGATGTTCCCATGTCGGAGGGACTTGCAGGGGACATTCCATCAGAGGGACTTGCAGGGGATGTACCTGTGACAGAGGGACTTGCAGGGGACATTCCATCAGAGGGACTTGCAGGGGATGTACCTGTGACAGAGGCACTTGCAGGGGACATTCCCTCAGTGGAAGGACTTGCAGGAGATGTTCCTGTTAAGTCATTAGACACTGCCCAGGAGGAGAAAGAGCAGCCTCGGGAGATTCCAGATACTCCAGAAGAGGAATCAGGCTGTGTCAGACCCTCTGAGAAGCATTCAGTTTTCCAGGAACCAGCTCTGGAGAAGGATGAAGCAAGTCTAGCCACCCCACAGTCAGGGGTTGGAACAAAGAGGCCCCACCCAGAGAATGAGGGTGAGCAAGGCCCTGAGTGTGCCTCCAATGAGAGCAGCCATCAGCTTTCTGAGGAGATGGTGTGCGATACAGATGGCCATGACCCCGGGCTCCTGGCTAGGCAGGATCCAGGTACCTCTGCTGCAGACTGCCCTGCAATTGAGGAGCCTGAGGCATACCACTGGAAGCTCTACACCTGCAGCGAGTGTGGGGAGGCCTTCGCATGGATCTCACCTTTTATGGATCATCACTGGAGACACATCAGCAAGAAGCGCCATGCCTGTCAGGGCTGCTAGACATTCCACTGCAGCCTGGTTGAGTACCCCAAGACCCATCAGGAGGAGAAAAGTCTATGCTGGTGGGAGGACCAGTGGCACCCAGTGTGTGGGAGGTGATGTTTTCCCTGTACAAACTGAGGCAGAGATGAACTGCTGTGTTGAGCATCCCATGAGCTGACAGTTTTGCCTGGCTGGGAGTCCTTGGGTGGTGGCTTCTCGTAGTATCTCTTGGACATACATCTGCTTATGTATGTAAAGTACCTAAATATTGTGGACAGAAGGGTCCATGAGAAGCCCCCACCTCCTGTGAACATCTTGGTGGAGTCTCGTGTCGAGTGCAGGCCAGCAGACATGGAGAAGGACCTCACTCTTCTGAAGCTGGCCCAGCACCACCCGTATGCTGGTTGCTGGTGTTGTGCAAGTATAGTTACCTCAGTGTGTGTGACCTGTAAGCACTGTCTTGAAGTTATCCTTGCTTTAGCGGCTCCTGTTTGAGCTCCCCCAGTCTGTTCGAGCAGATCTCTTACCAGCTGTTTTGGCCTTTTTGTAATTACATGATATCGAGTTCACATCTGAATCCTGAAAAGCAGAAATTGTTTCCTCATTCAACTTACATGTCTTTAACTATATGGAGTGGCTTACAGAGATCACAGAAATGCTTGGAGCCTAGCAATGCAGGGTTTTCAGACTGGGTTCTAGCCCATTAGTGAATTGTGAAATCATATTAGTGGGCGGCCACTGGCATTACACAGCAGTGAAGTAGAATAGGTCAGAATGCATCATGTAGTAAAGGCAAATATTGTTTTGTGACATTTTTCAGCCATGTATCTACATATGAAAACTGACTTCTGTGTAAAATGTCTTACTAAGAGGCTGTGGTCAAAATAGGATGAGAACACAAATAAAGGTTGATAAAGTGATCTGTCTGCTTGAGCAAAGGGAAGTAGATTCCCTGGGTTCATAAAGTGTCTTGGTTTTGCATTTAATCCCAGATTATAGCATTGTTACCTGAGCATAAATTTAATTGCTCCCTGTAGATAGAGAAATGGGTGCCTCTTTTCTGTTGCTGTGTTTGAGCAGGTAATCTGTGTAACAACCTCAAAATCACAGAGGCTTAACACAATAAATTATTTATTTCTTCACTCATATTTCAGTTCTTTGTTCTGGTTGTTGCTTGTATATGTGCTGGTAGGAGGAGCCCTCTGTTCCCTGCAGTGACTCAGGAGTACAGAGGGATCCCTAGAAGCCTGTGGAGAAATCTGCACCGATTCACTTCTACTCAGATTCTTGGAAAGAAATCCCATCCCCTACCCCATCACCTACAAGGGGTTAGTAACTCTGTCTAGGTGCCCATCTCTGCCATAGTTACTGAGCCAAGTTTCCCTCTTAGCCTGTCCAGCCCCAAGCTAAGGGCAGTTCTGAGAAGAAAAGAGCCTAGTCAGACCCTCCCCTCTCCCTTTCCCAGCATGGCCTGTCGCCTTCTCCCACTTCCACTGGAGATGTCCTTGTGATGCATCCCACTATGCCACAAAGGAACCCTTTGTTACCACAAAGCCCAGCACTCTGTCTCTTCAGTTTCCCATCTCCTATCTCACTTAACATGGGTAGATGTCTGTGGCCCCCCCCCCTTTTTTTACTACTTACAAACTTTTTGTATGTGTGTGTGGTACTAGGGATTGAACCCAGAGGCATTCTACTTCTGAGCTACACCCCCAACCTGATTTATTTATTTATTTATTTATTTATTTATTTATTGTACTGGGGATTGAACACAGAGGGAGATGAGCTACACTCCCAGTTCAATTTTATTTCTTATTTGGAAACAGGGTCTTGCTAGGTTGAGAGTCTCACTATTTGCTAAGGCTGTCCTCGAACTTGTGATCCTCCTATTTCAGCCTCCCAAGTATTGAGATTACAGGCGTGTGCTTCCAACCTATAGAAAAGGTACAAAAATAAAGTAGTACAAAGGACACCTGTACACTTCACCCAGATCCACCTGTCCCTGGCATCTTGACCCCAGCGGATGGTCCATGTTCTCTCTATCCCACTCTGACCATGACCACATTCCTCCTGTGGGGCTTCCTTTGCTCACCTGGTCAAAGGGTTTGACTTCACCATAGCTTCTCTCCTAACTCTTAAGTAATCTGTGAGAAGATACTATGATCATACAAATATCCTGCTTATAAAATCCTACTCTATATTTAGCCTCTGTTGGATGATTCTTGCCTGAATCAGTTTTTATACCATGGTGGTTACAGATGATTACTTTCTAATCAGCATTCTGTTGTGATCACTTTCCAATCACTTGTCTTTATTATTGGAATGGACTCCTGAGTTTCTGAAGTACGTTATGTTTAGGAGGCAGAGCCCATCATGCCAGCTAAAAGAAGCTGATTGCCAGGAATGGTGGAACATGTCTGTAATCCCAGTACTTGGGAGGCTGATACAGGAGGATCCCAGGTTTGAAGCCAGCCTGAGCAACTTAGTGAGACCGTTTCAGAATGAAAAATAAGAAAGAGCTGGAGGTATAGCTTGGAGGTAGAATACCCTGGGTTCAATCCCCAGTATCAAAAACAAAACAAAAAAGAAACAAACAAACAAAATCCACTATCATCTCAATTTTTTATGCTGACATATTAAAATAGTAGCATGAGATATAGGGATATTTGCTTTCTTTCTTTTTTTTCTTAACAGTACTGGGGATTGAACCCAGGGACATTCTACCTCTGAGCTACACCTCTAGCACAATTTTACTTTTATTTTGAAACAGGGTCTTGCTGAGTTCCCCAGGGTGGCCTCAAACTTGTGATCCTCCTGCCTCAGCCTCCTGAGTGGCTGGGGTTACAGGAGTGCACCGGGGCACTTGGTCTCTTGCTTTTAAAATGAGACTAGGAGAATATTCACAGCTACAGGTATAGTCTGCATTGTTTCTTTATGCCATTTACTCTGAATATCTTTGGTAGTTGGTTTTTTGTTTTCCTCGTGGTACTCGAGATTGAACCCAGGGGGCATTCTACCCCTGACCTACACCTCTGGCCCTTTTTTATTGTTTTGAAACAGGGCCTCACCAGGTTGCTGAGTCTTGCTAAATTGCTGGGGCTGTCCTCAAACCTGCAGTCATCCTGCTTCAGCCTCCCAAGTACTGGGATTATGGGCATACACCACTGTGCCTGGCTTTAGTAATAATTTATTTAATTACTTATTTTTGTGGTACAGAGGATTGAACCAAGGGGTATTCTACTTATGAGCCACACCCCCAGCCCTGTTTTATTTTATTTTGAAATAGGGTCTCACAAAGTTGCTGAGGATGGTCTTGAACCTGTGATCCTCCTGTCTCAGCCTCTCAAGTACTGAGATTATAAGCATGTGCCACCAAGCCTGGCTTTTGGTAGCTTTTAAATGACACAAATTAATTCCAAAAAGTTATTTCACATGGCCCAGTGGGAGACTGAGTCAGGAGGATTGCAGGCTTGAGGCCAGTAGTGTACCATAACTTAGTGAGGCCCTGTTTCAAAAAATAAAAAGGGCTGGTAGTATAACACCAGATGTAAAACACCTCTGGGTTCAATCCCTAGCATGTAAAAAAAAAAAAAAAGTATTCCAGCCAGGTGTGGTGGCACACACTTGTAATCCCAGTACTTGGGAGGCTGAGACCTGAGGATCTGGGTTTGCGGCCAGCCTCAGCTACTTAGGGAGGCCCTCCGCAACTTAATGAGACCCTGTTTCAAAATAAAGAATAAAAAATAGGGCTGGGGAAGTAGCTCAGAGGTAGAATGCTCTTGGGTTCAATCCCCAGTACCGCAAAAAAAAAAAAAAAAATTCCTTTAGCATACTAATAAACAGAGTATGCAATGTGCCCCCCCCCCACCAAGAGAGAAATTTCAAGCTAACTAGAAATTTATATGCTAGGATTGTGATTAAAGAAATTTATTTAAGCACAACTGATGTTTGAGGACCAGAACCAGCCAGTGCAATTTCTAACCAGGGCAACGAGTCACCATTTAAAGGTTGGGTTGTCAAGGAGACTGCTATTTGTGGATTCAGGGTTTAATCAAATGCAGTAACCTTCAAGTTAGACATGAAAACAAAAGGCATTTAAAAACAAAAGGTATTTAATGAACACCAGGAGGGAGAATCAATGAAAACAGCTCAGGAGAGGATTAACGTACATTTCTCAAAAGAAATCTTATAAAACACAGGGTCGTGAAATGTTACTGCTTATGAGATGGTGGCTTAAAAGGGTAAATTTTCTCTATTTTTGTAAAACAGCAACCTCTGCATTTTTAATACCTTGAGTCCTACAGTAAGACTTACAGAGAGAAGAGAGTGGCAGCAGCTGTCTTAGAATCTGTGAGATTCCATGGAGGTAGCTTTATGTTTTGAGTCATCCATATAGAGCTGTTCAAGTCTACTGTGCATAAAAATCAAGTTATTGCAAAATAATTGAGATAGCAGACTTGAATTCTATTTATAGTATGCTGAAACTCTGTCATATGGAATTCAGATCTGTGAGACTGGCTGCCACATACCTTGATCAAACAATTTATACAAAAATAAGCTTTAGCCAGGTGTGGTGGTGCATCCTTGTCAGGTTCACTGCCAGCCTCAGCAACTTAGTGACTCTTTCTATTTCAAAATTAAAAAATAAAATAGGAGCTGGGTGTGTTGGCACAGGCTTGTAATCCCAGCATTTGGGAGGCTGAGACTGGAGGATCCGGGTTGGTGGCCAGCCTCAGCTACCTAGTGAGGCCCTGTGCAGTTTAGTAAGACCCTGTTTCAAAATAAAGAATAAAAAATAGGGGGCTGGGGGTATAGCTCAGAGGTTAGAATGCCCCTGAGTTCAATCCCCAGTGCTGCAAAAATGATAATAATAATAATAATAATAATAATAATAATAATAATAATAATGAAAAGTAAAATAGGGCAAGGGGTATAGCTTGGATGTAGAACACCCCTGAGTTCAAACCCCAGTTCCACTAGCACACAAAAAATTTGGTGCGGAGATAGAGTATTTGGTGATCTCATAAAGATACTACTCTCATTTCTGGAACACTTTGCTATATTGTTTTTTAGGGATATCAGAGTCATTTTGAACCATTCGTATTTACCCTCCTCCCAAGAATAACAAATATAACAAATTCTGATTTCATGTGGTTCTTTACATTAAAAGGCATTTGTTAATTTCTCACCACTTTGAACATCTCTGGTTCAGAATATGGTAAGTCCTTACAGGGAAGCTATCTTGAGACCCACTAAATTTGTTCTTTCTCTTTTGTAGGTTCTATAAACTGGTGGGCATCAAGGTTGAAGGTTCTTTTTTTTTTTTTTTTTTTGCGGTACTGGGGATTGAACTCAGAGGCATTCTACCTCCGAGCTATACCCCCAGCCCTATTTTTTATTCTTTATTTTGAAACCGAGTCTCACTAAGTTGTAGAGTGCCTCACTAGGTAGCTGAGGCTGGCCGTGAACCTGGATCCTCCGGTCTCAGCCTCCCGAATGCTGAGATTACAAGCGTGCGCCACCACGCCCGGCTGGTTGAAGGTTCTTGGTATTCGTTACTACTACTGTTTGTCTCCTAGAACTTGGTAGTCCCATTTCTGTCAATGTGAACTTTGAGCATGGGTGGCATGTGAAGGCTTATGTATAAATAGGTGAGTTATTTCTCATGAGAACCACTAGGCCAAGTCTAGTGTGGAAGACTTATAGCTATACCTTCCCAGTGTCTCAGCACATGTGGAGGGGGCTAGCCAGTGTGGGTTCTCTGGTGCTTGGTAAGGGAGGAGCTGTGTGTGAAGGCCTTGCCACAGGCCCTGCACGAATAGGGCTTCTCTCCTGTGTGGATTCTCCGGTGCTGAGTGAGATGGGTGCTCTGCCGGAAGGCCTTCCCACAGTCCTGACACTCATAGGGTTTCTCCCCAGTGTGTGTTCTTTCATGCTGGCTGAGTGAGGAGCTGTGACTGAAGGATTTCCCACACTCATTGCACCCATAGGGCTTTTCCTTGGTGTGGATCCTCTGGTGCTCTATGAGAAGGGAGCTCTGGCTGAAGGCTCTGCCACACTCATTGCATTCATAGGGTTTCTCCCCCGTGTGGATCCTTTGATGCTGGATGAGGGGCGCAAGCTGGCTGAAGGCTCGGCCACACTCATTGCACCCGTACGGCTTCTCTCCTGTGTGGATTCGCTGGTGCTTTGTGAGGGAGGAGCTGTGACTGAAGGCCTTGCCACAGTCGCTGCACTCATAGGGCTTTTCACCTGTGTGAATCCGCTGGTGCTGGGTGAGGTGAGTGCTCTGCCGGAAGGCCTTCCCACACTGGCTGCACTCGTAGGGCTTCTCACCTGTGTGCGTGCGCTCGTGCTGGCTGAGTGAGGAGCTGTGGCTAAAGGTCTTCCCACACTCATTGCACCCATAGGGCCTCTCACCCGTGTGGATCCTCCGGTGCTCAGTCAGCAGCGTGCTCTGGCTGAAGGCCTTCCCGCACTCACTACACTCATAGGGCTTCTCACCTGTGTGTGTCCTCTGGTGCTGGATCAGCGGTGTGATCTGGGTGAAGGCCTTCCCACACTCCTGGCACTCGTAGGGCTTCTCCCCGGTGTGGATTCGCTGGTGTTTGGTCAGGGATGAGCTGTGGCTGAAGGCCTTGCCACATTCTGCACACTGGTAAGGCTTCTCCCCGGTGTGGACCCGCAGGTGCTGGGTGAGGTGGATGCTCTGCCGGAAGGCCTTCCCGCACTCACTGCACTCGTAGGGCTTCTCCCCTGTGTGTGTCCGCTCATGCTGGCTGAAGGAGGATCTGAAGCTGAAGGATTTCCCACATTCACTGCATTCATAGGGCTTCTCGCCTGTATGAGTTCTCTGGTGCTGGATCAGTGGAGCAATTTGGTTGAAGGTTCTTCCACACTGAGTACATTTATAGGGTTTCTCCCCAGTGTGGATCCGTTGGTGCTTGGTAAGTGCTGAGCTGTTTCGGAAGCCTTTTCCACACTCGCAACATTCGTAGGGTCTTTCTCCCGTATGTGTCCGGTGGTGTTCAATGAGTGCTGAGCTGTGACTAAAGGCCTTCCCGCATTCCTGGCATTTGAAGAGTTTCTCTTTTGTGTAGGTTTTCTGTTGAACATTTGAGTCCAGCTTCTCCCTCCTCTGTATTCCCCACATGTGGGGGCCTCGCCTTTCAGGAGTCATTGGTTGAGTTGGGAGACTGGGGCTTAGACTCAAGTTTTCTTCAAACCCATTCACCTGGCACTGTTCCTGAGCAGATGTGAAGGCTGCCCGCACCTCACAGCTCTCTAGGTCCTCAGGACTCCATTCCCAACGGCCTTCTGAGTCCTTATGCTTCGAGTGCTGCAGACCATCCCACAGAAATCTTCCTACAACAACAATACTGTTGGATAGTTCTTCAGGAGTGCCTTGCAGTTTGGTTTCTTGTCTGGTTTCCAAGTCTGAAAAGAAACAAAAAGTAAAAATGTCCCTTGCTGGGGAAAAAGTTTGCGGTATACAGAAAGATGGTAGAATTAAACTGATGATCTTGAAAAGTTTGAGGCACAAGTGTCTTTGGCCATTTAAGAATATAGTTTTGCCGGGCATGATGGTCCATGCTTGTAATCCCAGGACTTGGGAGGCTGAGACAGGAAGATCGCAGGTTTGAGGACAACCTTAGCAAGTAATGAGACTCTCATCAACCTAGCAAGACCCTGTTTCAAAATAAAAATAGGACTGGGGATATAGCTTGGAGGTCGAGTGCCCCCTGAGTTCAATCCCCAGTACCAAAACAACGACAAAACCCCATAGTTTTAAATGTTTTGCAAACCAGGAAAGGAACAGGAGGAAGAGAAGGGAGCAGGTATACCAGTACGGTAAAAGCTTTTGCAAAGAGCACAGAGAGGGAGGAGGGTGGGGAAAGGAGTCTAAAGAGACAGTATCCAGACAGAAACAACATTGACTGAGGCACCAGGCTTAGAAGGAGCAGTGACAATGGCCCCTGCTAATGCAGCTCCCACCATGCCAGGTGGCAAGAAGAAAGGAGCCCAGACCCACCCTTTCATGGCTGAGATCCACCTGGCTTCTTCTTGGTGGATAACACTGTTGTGCTACCTCATCGCAGATGTGCAGAAACTCATGAAGTCCCCCAAACTGGAAATAACTGAAATGTCTATCACTAGGATGGGTAAGTGACCTATGGTAATAGTGAGTATTTGGCCTATCTTGTCTCACTAATTGGGGTCCCAAGGTCAGGGTTACCCCAACAGACCTCGCTAGACATCGTAGGTAAGCAGCAAGTGCATGCCTTCACTCTCCCTGGCAGGACTGTCCTTCTGGCCTGGTGCCTCACCATCTCCACATAGCTGCCCTGCCAAAAAAAGAAGCTGGGCATGGTGGTGCATGCCCGTAATCCTAGTACCTGGGAGGCTGAGACAGGAGAATCTCAGGTTTGAGGATAGCCTCAGCAAATAGTGAGATTCTCATCAAACTAGTGAGACCCTGTTTCCAAATAAGAAATGAAATCTGACTAGGGGGTATAGCTCAAAGATAGAATGCCTCTGGGTTCAATCCTCACTACCACTACCACACACACACACCAAAAAAAAAAAAAAAAACAAAACAAAACAAAAAAAAAAGCAAAGCATTCAGAGGAATTAAGTGATTGTCTTACTATGGCAGAGGTTATTGTGGATTACCCAGGGGACCAATATAATCACAGGGTTCTTAAATGTAGAGAGGCAGGAGGCCCACCAGAGACTCAATGGAGACGTGACCAGCCACTGCTGATTCTGAAGGTAGATATGGGCATGAGCCAAGGGGCACAGGTGGCCTCCAGATGTTGGAAGTACACAGACATGGATTCTTCTCCACATCTCCAGGACATTGCCCTGCGGACAGTGATCATGGCCCAGTGAAGCCCATTTTTGGACTTTTGATCTCCACAACTGAAAGATAATTTGCTTTGCCATAAGCTACTAGGTTTATGATAATCTGTTACAGCAGCAATAGTAAGCTAAGTACTGTGAGAACACGCTGAGGCCAGGGATTCTGTTGTGATCTCCTTCCATACTGGCTATCCCTCAGAGCTGGTAATGAGCCACTGCTCAAACAGGTGAGGGACGAATGCCTGTTAGGTTGGGTGCTCCAATTTCTACAAAGTTCTTGCTGGACCCAGAGCAGAATAAAAGTCACGCAGAAGAGCCCAACCTGGATTCCTGATCACCCATGCACAACTCAATAAATGATTCTCTGGTTTAAACTGATGAGGCTGGAGTGTTTGTTACACAGCCAGAGCTGACTGATGTATCACATCAGGGCCTTTACGGTTGCTGTTCCTTTGCCAGAAATACTGCTCCCTCAGCTTATCTCTAGGCTCAGGCTTTGGTTTACATCCTTGAAGAAGCTGTCCTTTATCTCTCTGCCAAAGTACTCTACCCTCATCCTAGTCTTTATTTCATCACAATCTATAATCATCTTACTCAGTGATTTATCTATTATATGCCATCTCCCTGACTAAGCATATAACTTTGATGAGTGACTCAATATCATGGAAAAACATGTTTGGCAAATGTTCACTAAGAGCCAGGTGTGGTGGCATACGCTTGTAATCCCAGCAATTGGGAGGCTGAGACCAGAGGGTACGGGTTCGCAGCCAGCCTCAGCTACCTAGTGAGGCACTCTGCAACTTAGTGAGACCCTGTTTCAAAATAAAGAATAAAAAAATAGGGCTGGGGGCATAGCTTGGAGGTAGAATGCCCCTGAGTTCAATCCCCAGTACTGAAAAAAAAAAAAAAAAAAAAAAAAGTTCACTAAGAGACTGAGTAGTCAGTTTGCTGTGAAGAATTAAAAAGCACACACAGAGAAACCTAGTGGAGTAGGAGGGCAGGCTCCTTTCGCCCCGGCAGGGCTCCATCTCACCTGGGCACACACCTTGGGGATCTCCATACTCCACTGCCCACAGTTCGGCCTCCTGCTCCAGTAGGGAGATGACATCTGGCTTTGGGAACTGATGTCCTGCTCAGGAGGAGACCCCACAGAGTGAGCATTTGCATCCCAGGACCCTCTGCCTGCTCCACCTTCATTCTTCCAGGTCCCAAGTGGCTAAGGGTCCCACATGACTTCAGTATTACAGTAAAAGCCCCAGATGTTCCTCAGAGGCTCCATACCCACATTCTTGGTCCTAGAACCCACCCCCAAGTTCCTGGGTAGACACCAAAGCGCCACTTCCTCCCTCATCCACTGACCACTTTGAATGGGCCTGGCAACCAAATCACAACTCAAGGACTTTGGTTAGATGGCGGGGACAGAGATAGCCTGTCTTTCCCAATGGACTTGGTTCCAAGAAAAGCACTCTGGTCGCTATCTTGTCTCCTTCAAAAAGGCCCATCTGGAAATAGAGGTTGCTGTGGTCTGAATATTGATGTCCCCCTAAAATTCTTGTTAATATTGATCCTATATTTATTTCCTATACTAAAAAAGTCAAGTTTCTGAAGCTCAAGACATAGCCCAGGTATTGCATTGTGTGTGTGTGGGGGGGGGGGGTACTTGGGATGGAACTCAGGGGCATTATACCTCTGAGCTATACACCCAGCCCTATTTTATTTTACTTTTTTGCAGTACTGGGGATTGAACCAGGGGTATTCTACCTCTGAGCTACACTCCCAGCCCTATTTTTTATTCTTTATTTTGAAACAGGGTCTCACTAAGTTGCGGAAGGCCTCACTAAGTAGCTGAGGCTGGCCTCGAACCCGGATCCTCCGGTCTCAGCCTTCCAAGTACTGGCATTACAAGTATGTGCCACCATGCCCAGCTTATTTTTTATTTTGAAACAAAATCTCATTAAGTTGCAGAGGGCCTTGATAAATTGCTGAAGTTGGCCTTGAACCTGATATTCTCCTGTCTCAATCTCCCAAGTATAAGTGTTTGCCACCCAGCCAGTTATTGTTTTTATTTATTTTACATATTTATTTATTTTTGTGGTACTGGGGATTGAACCCAGAGGTGTTCTACCTCTGAGCTTATATCCCCAGCTCTATTTTATGTTTTATCTTGAAACAGAGTCTCACTAAGTTACTGAGACTGGCCTCGAACCTGCAATCTTCCTGTCTCAGCCTCCCAAGTTCTGGGATTACAGGCCTGCACCACCATGCCTGGCTTAGGTATTGCTTTTAAAGCCAAGCCCTGTGCCTGTGTTTTTTTATTTGTTTTTTTGTGGCATTGAGGATGGAACCCAGGGGCATTCTATCTCCAAGCTACACAACCAGCCCTATTTTATTTTTATTTTGAAACACGGTCTCACTAGGTTGATGAGAGTCTCACTACTTGCTGAGGCTGTCCTCAAACCTGTGATCCTCCTATCTCAGCCTCCCAAGTACTGGGATTACAAGTGTGCACCACCATACCTGGCTCCTGCCTGATTTTAACCCAGAACTAGAACCCATGCTGTGGGGAGACCATCAGGGATTCACATGTGGCCTTACCCACAGAGACCAGGAGCCCGAAGGTCTCCAGCATCACATCGCAGTATAGGGTCCTCTGGGCAGGCTCCAGTTGCCCCCACTCCTCTTGGGTAAAGTCCACAGCCACATCTTCAAAGGTCACTTGTTCCTGAAATGTCATACAAGTGTCCTTAGCAGAGCCAAGCCTGGCACTGGCTGCTGGTGGGGCAGCTGAGAATGGCAACATCAGTCAGGCTGGGCATGATGGGGTTCTTTCCAGTCTGGAGACTAGGGTCAGGTTTTCCTATGGGATGTGGGGGACCTCCTGGAACATGTATAGGGGGGCAGGACCTTAGGATGTTAAAGGTCACACTCCAAAAATTTAGATAGAGAAAGATGTCTCAAAGTCAAGAAGTGTTGCATAGCTAACAACAGAAAGGTAGACAGTCACAGGTACATTAGGTAATGTCACCAGTAACTGTTTTTCCTGGAAGTGTCTGCATAGTAGGCATCTGTGTCTGGGCAGTGGTGGTGATGGTGGCGGGGTACCTGTCTCTCCTGGTGCATTTGTATCCAAGATGCTTGTAACCAGAAACGTTTCAGAGTTTGGAGTTTTTCTGGAGCTTAAAATATATGCATACTTGGGCTCCCTAATTTAAAAATCTGAAATTCAAAATACTCCAAAACCCCAAACTTTTTAAGTTAAGTTTTGGATTCTGGATTTTTAGATTAGGGAAGCTCAACCCATACACATATAATTAATGAAACAAAGCCCTTGGAAAAAAATGAGATTAAAAAAAGTCTTGGGCCGGACGTGGTGGCACATGCTTGTAATCCCAGCATTTGGGAGGCTGAGACTGGAGGATCTGGGTTCACGGCCAGCCTCAGCTACCTTGTGAGGCACTCCACAACTTAGTGAGACCTTGTTTCAAAATAAAGAATAAAAAACAGGGCTGGGGGCATAGCTTGGAGGTAGAATGCCCCTGAGTTCAATCCCCAGTACCGCAAAAAAAAAAAGTCTTGGGATGGAGATGTCAACTCTCAGAACCAGAGCCTCATCTGTACCTGTGCCAGTTACCTATTGCTACATAATAAACTTCCCAAAAGTTATTGTCTTAAAACAGCTCCATTTACTACCTCCTTAGTTCCTAGGTCAGAACTTCCAAATGGCAAGGTTGAATTCTCTGCTCAGGGTCTCACAGGGCCAACCCGACTGCATTCTCTTCTGGAGGCTCTAAGGAAAATCCACTTCCAGCAGGACCCTAGGGGACTGCTGTTTCCTAGTCGTCAGTTTCAGGCATTAATGTACTGGGGTAACAGCAGTCTTCAGAGGAGGAGGGTGGTCATGGGGCACTTCCTGTGGTTATTCACACTTCCATGTGTTTTCCAATATGCCCATGGGATTGGTTTCTCCTGGAGGTTCATGAGTGGGCCCCATGCCATTATGAAAGAGCAAGTTCTACCCACTTCCTTTCTGTTCTCACCTTGGAGTCTCCCTCCCCTGCAGAGGGGACCACATTAAAGATGCCAACTTGAAATCAGAATGGCCAAAATCCCAGTGTCTTGGGATTTCTGCCTCCAGAACTGTAAGTCAAAAATGTGTGCTTTATAAGCTCCCCAGTCTCACGTACTGTTCAGGCAAGGAGGTGCTGTGAGATTGATGTGGAGCTGGCTAAAGTGAGCTCCAGGCTGGGGGTAACTTAGGGCAGAGGCTAGGGTTAGAACAAGCCTAGTGGATACCCAAGTCAGGGCATCACTGGGCCCTGGGAGACACAAGTGTGAAGCTGGAGACATACTTACCTGGGCCCTGGTGGTAAGGAGCCCAGCAATCATTCCCTGCTTCTCTGGCCTCTTGTGGGAACAGCCAGCTCCAGTTCTGGGGGGAAAGGGAATGTAAGAGGCTGGGCTGGCCCCTGTAGTGATTGGACCCCCAATCCTGGGGCATTGGAAGGGGTATTGGCCTTGGGATCCTGGAACCCAGCACCCAGGGCAAACCTGACATGACACCCCATGTGCCATTCCCAGAGTGCCTACTGTGTTCCTGGTGCTCTTCCAGGCGTTACTGAGGGTGATCTCCCTTTTCCTACTCCACTCCACATATAGGGAAACTGAGGGCCAGGGTTGGCACATCCTCTGGTTGCACAGGTGTCTTCCAGGGTTATTATTTCTGTCACCAACAGGAAGCCAGATGGGTCTGGGATCCTCAGGCACCGTTTAATGTGCCTGTTTCCTTCATCCATAAAACCACAGCAGGGACCCAGGACCCAGCCTAGGGGATGGATTATTGGACTTAAGGTAGGAAAAGAGAAAAAAAGGAGCCTGGTCAGTAATGGAGCAGTCATCATATTGTGACTGCAGCTGGGAGGGAAGGCTCTTGCTTTCATGAGTTTAGTGCGCTTCCCAAAGTGCTCTGGGATGCCAAAACTGAGCTCCCAGTCCAAGGGTGAGATAAGCTTCCCTTCAGTTCGCTCTCGACCTGCCTGCTTGGTGACCCCCCTCCCCCCATACACCACCAATTCTGCCCGTCTTGTTCCTATCACGTAGCAACTTGTACTGCAGTTTCCAACTAAGAGCTTAACTCTTTCAGTTATAAATCCATGGGTTACTTATGTTTCTCCACTTTTCCTCGGTGAGCTACCGGGGAGTGGTGGTGGTGGTGGGGGGAAGCAGAGACATCATTGGGGGGGCTCCATAGAGACTCATAGGCCTGGACAAAACCTGGAATTCAGGACATCCAAATGTTTGCTGTATTAATGGAGGTGCCTGAACGGTGCCTGACACACGGGCGGCAAGAACCCATGCGGGAGAGAAAAGTTTAATAACAACAAGGGTCTGTTTTCTGGGTCTCAGGCGGCTAGGATCGAGATTTTGGCTTTCAGTAGCCCCCTTCCCCACTTTAGGGACAGAAGCTCCTCAGGAAGAAGCAGGCTCCAGGATGACTCCACGGTGGGGCCTCGGATTGCATACCCCGCCCCGCCAACCTCAAATCTGGCTGTCTAAAGGCAGAGGGATGCAGGTCAGATCGCCGGTGCCCAAGACGCCTGCCGAGACCCAGCCCTTCAGCCAAATCAAGACCCCGGGCCCAACCACAGCTCGCAGAGACCCGGCCCCGCCCCTGGGCCCCGCCCCCATCGTCCCCGAAGCGACCCCCCCCCCAAGCCTAAAGTAGCAAAAGGGACTCTACACAGACGTGCATAGGTGAGTACCCGGCCAGGGCCTTAGGGAAGACCTGCTGATGCCGCCCGACTGGGACTCCCTCTCCCAGCCTCCCTTGTGTCACTTACCCGCCGACCCGCAAGACAAAGGCCGCGGCAGCCACCAGCCGCCTGCGCGTGCGCGAGCGAGGGTTGGACTACACCTCCCAGAGGCGTGCGCGGGCACTTCGTTCCGTTCCCGCACTCGCACTGCCCCCGCCCAGGATCCTCAAGCAACAGTGGCCAGGATCGAACTCTGAGCGCGGTGTCTCGGACACAGCCAGGTTCGGCATCCGTTCCCCCACGTCTCTCTAGACCGTAGGGCGAAGGCTGTGGCCAGCACCAGCTGGAACCGGGCTACGGGAGCGGGCGCTGAACTACAACTCCCAGAGGGCTGCTCGCGGGCTTCCGGTCGTCTGGGTGGTGGCCTTACACGCTGCCCAGTTTGCACCTGCTTGAGTGAACATCTGCGTTTGAGTGCTGTAGGCAAAGCGGTGATCGATACACATACACGCCCAGGTTTTGTTTATTGTACTAGGGATTTGACCCAGGGTCAATTTACCTCCAAGAGACACTCTCTACCCTTTTTATTTTTGTTTTTTAAAAATTTGCAACAGGGCCTCTCTAAGTTGCTGAGGTTGGCTTCGAACCCGTGAGCCCATCTCAGCCTCTTAAGTACAAGGATTATAGGGATGCGTCGCTCCGCCTGGCCTTCATACGTGCAGATTTTTAAGCAAAAACATTCATCAAGGTCCCAAACTCTAGAGCCAGCCATGGACAGTTCCCAGGCCATTTATTACATGGGTATAAAAAAATCACGTGCAAGATACGAACATTTTAAACTACTTTATATCTTGCTGTGTAATTATGGAAGTGCATTTAAACAGCAGCGAAATAGTCAAAGCAGATGTTCCCTCATAGACTGAATCTTCATTCTCTAACTATTCACCAAATCCTGCCAGACACTGAGCTCAAGGTGTATAAGGGAACAGCAGACATTCACTTTCCTAGGGCAGGCTTACCTCCAGTACTTATCAGACATCCATGGAGCAGTGAGAGGAGAGAATCTAAGAAAACTAAGCCTGAGCCTGTGCTTTTGCACACTCATTTAATGAGGTCTGGGGTGGGGGGGCGGATGGGGGTCGAGTGGAGCATAGGGCAGCACCCTTTGTCTATTGCTGTCTGGGGGCTGATGTTGGGGAGGGGCGTCATCTATGTGTCACTCGCAGGTCTCAAGTCTTGGGTAGGGCCAGGCCTACCAGGGCAGAGCACAGAACTGCAGCCTGGCAGGAGGGCTTCACCGCTGACACCAGATGCTGACAGAGGCACAAAAGCGTTCTCCAATACATAGGGGAATGGATCTCAGCAGGGGCTGATGGGTACCAGCAGGGGAGAAGGTTCAAGGTGACACACAGGGCAGCCCCACCATCGGTAATAAGCAGAAAGCCTGAGAGGGCGAGAGGGCAGCAGCCAGGGAAAACAGAGAGGGCGCAGCTGGGTGGGCCCACTGCTGGAGAGGCTTCCCATACCGCCCCGCTCGGCCCCAGATCCCCTGGTTCTGCAACTCCCGCCTTATACATCCCCACCCATGCGAAGCCCACCAGCCTGACAGGCACTCTGACCCACCGGGGTACAGGAGGCTGGTCCTCAGGAATAATGTGTGTTCTCAGCTCCTGCCAGGGCCTCTTAGTCTAGTATGTGTAGTATGTCCCAGTGTGAGCTAGCCAGATTTAGCAAATAAAAACTATACGATTCTCAGACTTGAATTTCAGATATCAATGATTTTTTCAATGTGAATGTGTTTCAGATTAGTATACTCAAAAATACTTTTTAATATAAATTATAAATTTAGTTTTCAATGGAACTTATGTCCCATAGTAGTACTGCGAGATTTAGCAAATAAAAATGCAGAAAGCCCAGTTTAATTTAAATTTCAAACAATGAATACTTTTCTAATATCAGTGTGTCCTATATTTAGTATGTTTGAAGTAATTTTTATATACTTATTAAACTTATTTTCTTATGGTACTGGGGATTGAACCCAGGAGCATTCTACCTCTGAGCTACAACCCCCAGCCCTATTTTTTTTTTTTTTTTTTTTTTTGCGGTACTGGGGATTGGACTCAGAGGCATTCTACCTCCGAGCTATACCCCCAGCCCTATTTTTTTTATTCTTTATTTTGAAACCGAGTCTCACTAAGTTGCGGAGTGCCTCACTAGGTAGCTGAGGCTGGCCGTGAACCCGGATCCTCCGGTCTCAGCCTCCCGAATGCTGGGATTACAAGCGTGCGCCACCACTCCCGGCCCTATTTTATTTTTTTAATTTGGAAATAGGGTCTTGCTGAGTTGCTGACAGCCTCACTAAGTCACTGAGGCTGGCTTTGAACTTGTGATCCTCCTATCTCAGTTTCCAAAGTATTGGGATTACAGGCATGTGCCATCACCTATGGTATTCGGCTATTTATTTATTTATTTATTTTTGGTACTGGGGATTGAACCCAGGGGAATTCTACCTCCAAGCTACACCCCCAGTCCGATTTTATTTCTTATTTGGAAACAGAGTCTCACTAGGTTACTGAGAGCCGTGCTCAGTTGCCCTGGCTAGATTTGAACCTGTGGTCCTCCTGTCTCAGCCTCCATGCCCGGCTCGGCCATATATTTAAAGTAAGTAATTGTGTATGTGTGTGTCTGGTACTGGAAATTGAACCCAAGGGCCTTCTACCTCTGAGCTACACCTCCAACCTTATTTATTTATTTACTTATTTATTTTGAAACAGGGGCTTGCTAAATTAGCATATGATGGCCTGGAACTTGGGCTCCTTCTGTCTCAGCCTCCCAAATACTGGGATTAGAGACATGTGCCACTATACCTAGCATAAAAAAAAATTGTATAAAATATGTCTACAATATAAGTATGTGCCAGAATAAGTTTGCCAATTTAGCAAGTAAAAATACAGGAAAACACCTAGTAAAATTTGAGTTTCAGACAAATGATGAATAAGTTTTTAGCATAACTATGTCCCAATAGTATATTTGAGGTACATTTATGCTAAATACCAAATTAAGTACAAATAAGGTGTATTGTAATTATGTCCCAACATATATTTGGAACATATTTATATGGAATTCTAATACCAAATCTTCTTTTAAATATTTAGTGTATCTTAAGTACATTCCAATAGTGTATTTGGGACATATACTAAAATGTGTGTGTGTGCCTGTTACTAGAGATTGAACCTGCATTTTACCTCTGAACTAAATCTTCAGCACTATCTTATTTTTATTTTGAAACAATCTCAATAAATTGCTGAGGCTTCCCTCCAACCTGTGATCCTCCTGTCTCAGCCTCCAGTCCTGTCCCAGCCTCCCAGGTACTACTGAGGCTGAGGTAGGAGGATTGCCCTCACTCAGCAACTTAATGAGACACTGTTTAAAAACAAAAATTAGAGAGCCGGGCATGGTGGCGCACGCTTGTAATCCCAGCATTTGGGAGGCTGAGACCTGAGGATCCGGGTTCGTGGCCTACCTCAGCTACCTAGTGAGGCACTCCGCAAACTTAGTGAGACCTGGTTTCAAAATAAAGAATAAAAAATAGGGTTGGGGGTATAGCTTGAAGGTAGAATGCCCCTGAGTTCAATCCCCAGTACCGGAAAAAAAAAAAATTAGAGCTGTGTGGTGGCACATGCTTGTAATCCCAGGAGAACTGCAGGTTTGAGACTAGCCCCAGCAAATAGTGAGGCTCTCATTAACCTAGCAAGACCCTGTTTCAAAATAAAAACAAAATCGGACTGGGAGTGTAGCTCGGAGGTAGAATGTCCCTGGGTTCAATTCCCAGTGTCACACGCTCGTGCGTGCGCGCGCGCGCACACACACACACACACACACACACACAAAATAAATATAGGAGTGGGGGTGTAACTCAGAAATAGAACTCTCCTGGGTTCAATTCCTAGTACCACAAAAATAATAAAAATAATAAGATATCATTTAGGTGAGGGCTGAGAAAATGATTCAAGAGGTTCCATGGTTCTGAGATTGAGCTCAGGATGGTTTGAGCTGCCCAGTGTGGAGATGAGGAAGCAGGAGGTGTGAATTAGGGCACCACCTATAGGGGCTGGGACAACACCATGCAGCCATGGGCAGTTGTTGGTGATTGCCCATGTAAACCAGGCATTGTGGGCACTGAGAGAGAGAGCACATGAGTGAGTGGACTGACTGGGCTTTGGCCCTTGAGAGCCGCATTCAGCAGGCACCCCCAAGGGAACAGAGAAGACATTCACAGGGAGTGTAAACACTAACTTTCTATTTCCACAGGCCTGGAAGTAGAAAGTCCCAGGGGGCAAGGAGGGGCTTCTTTGTGGGGTGATGAGGACAGTGCCCTGTGTCACCTCTTGCTGCTCCCTGGAGGGTGGCATTCGAACTTTCACTGTGAGCCAGAGTCGCAGGTGGAAAAACAAAGCGAGTGTGCTTGGGGCTTATTACTCTTCCTGTAAATCAGCACTTGTAATGACAGAGTTCCCTAGTTAATTTTTTGGTAGTTAAAATTGGGCTGGCCCTCCAGGACAGTGATGGCTCCTTTGTTCATTTATAACTCTGTGACCCACTTGGGAAATCTCCCTTGAGACCATGTTGACTTAGTCTCTAGGGTCAGAGGCCACCTGAAGTCATTCTGGAACCAAGTAGAGGTTTCCAAACTTTTTATAAGCAGCAGAAAACTTTGTCCCAAAGGAAATCTAATTCAAAACCCCAGTTTTAGCTGGGTGCGGTGACACACGCCTTTCATCCCAGTACTTGGGAGGCTGAAATAGGAGGATTGCAGGTTCAAGGCCAGCCTCAGCAACATAGCAAGAGGCTCAGCAACAAAACTAAAAGGGGCTGGGAGTGTAGCTCAGAGGTAAAATGCCCTGTGTTCAATCCCAATACCACAAAACAAAACAAACAACCTAGTTTCAAAAATAAATCAGCAAGCAAGTTGCAGTGGTGCACACCTGCAATCCCAGTACTAGGGAGGCTGAGACATGAAGATCACAGGTTCAAGACCAGCCTCAGCAGCTTAGCAGAACTATCAGCAACCTAGTGAGACTCTGTTACAAAATAAAAAAAATGAAAAGGGCTGGTTGTGTAGCCCAGAGGCAAAATGTCCCTGGGTTCAATTCCCAGTACCAAAGTAAGTAAAATAAATAAATAAATCAGCAAGTGGAACATGGTGGCATACACCTGTGATCTCAGTACTTGGGAGGCTGAGAAGGAGGATTGCAGTTTTGAAGCTAGCCTCAGCAACTTAGTGAGACCTTGTTTCAAAAAAAAAAATAAAGCTGGGCATAGTGGTACATCCCTATAATCCCAGTACTTGGGAAGCTGAGACAGGAGGATATATATATTATATATGAGCCAAAAGCAGAACTATTGTGGTTTTCTGGGTCTGGGAGGACAAGAAGTAGGATTTTGTTGGGGGTGATGAGTTTGTTCTGGAATTAAATTGTGATGATGGGAACCTACTAAAAACTAACTGGTAAGCCAGACGTGGTGGTTTATGCTTGTAATCTCAGTACTTGGGAGGCTGAAATAGGAGAATCTCAGGTTCGCAGCAAGCCTCAGCTACTTAGTGAGGCCCTCCACAACTTAGTGAGACCCTGTTTCAAAATAAAGACTAAAAAATAGGGCTGTAGGTGTAGCTCAGAAGTAGAATGCCCCTGGGTTCAATTCCCAGTACCAAAAACAAACAAAAAACCCCAAAATAAACAAACAACAACAAACTAACTGGTAAGGGACAGCTGCAGTTCATTTCCCTAGTCCATGCTCAGCTGAGTGAATTCCAGCCAGCAGGATCTTCTGAACTGCAGAAGTTAGAAATCTCGGTTCTCTAATGCATTGGTTCTCACTTGAGGCCAGTTCTCTCCTTCTCCGAATGGAACATTTGGCACTGTCTAGAGATGTTTTTTGTTGTCACAAAATGTTTGGAGATGTTTTTGGTTGGAGATAGGCATCACCTGGTTGAGAGAGGCCAGGGATCCTGCTAGACATTCTACAGTGCACCAAACAGCCCATGACCACAAAGATATTTTTGGTGCAAAATGTCAGTAGTACCAAGAAGGGGCACCCTGATCTCATGTCACATTTCTCAATTGTAAACAATACCCCTATGGTCAAAGCAAGTACCTCTATGGGTTCCAGTTGTTGTATCTGGGATGGACAGCTGTGTTGTCCTCACATTCTAATGAGGGGGCTAGAGAAATAGGCAAGCAAATGCTTAGCAAGCCTCATAGGCGCTTCCTTGGTGGCCAGTTCTACCTGAGGTCATTTTTCTAGTTATGTTTTCTTCAAAGTGATAAGCTTTCCTCCTTCAGTCTGATTTGTCTCCTCTCTCTATAGATATCAGTATACTAGGAATTAAACCCAAGAGCATTCCACCTCAGAGCTACTCTCCCAACCCTTTTTAATTTTTTTTTTTTTTTTTGCGGTACTGGGGATTGAACTCAGGGGCATTCTACCTCCGAGCTATACCCCCAGCCCTTATTTTTTATTCTTTATTTTGAAACAGAGTCTCACTAAGTTGCAGAGTGCCTCACTAGGTAGCTGAGGCTGGCTGCAAACCTGGATCTTCCAGTCTCAGCCTCCCAAATGCTGGGATTACAAGTGTGCACCACCACGCCTGGCTTCCTTTTAATTTTGAAACGGTCTCACTAAGTTCCTGAGGGTCTCACTAAGTTACTGAGGCCAGCCTCAAACCTGTGATCCTCCTGTCCCAGCCTCCCAAGTACTGGGATTACAGGTGTGCACCCCCAACCCCAGCTATATTGGTTTATTTAGAATTCACATATTATTAATTCCTTTGCAGTGTACAATTCAACATTTTGATATATAGCTGAACAACATGGGTTTGAACTGCACAGGTGCACTTATACATGGATTTAAAAAAAAAATTTTGACAATTTGAAAACAAATTCTCAAAGATGTATCCCATAGTCTAGAAATAAGAAGATAAAGCTATGTCATGGATGTATTAAATATATGTAGATTAAATCGGGTGTGGTTGTGTACACCTATAATCCGAGTACTTAGGAGACTAGATGGGAGGATCACAAGTTCAAAGGCAGCCTCAGCGATGTGCACTAGTAATCTGAATTCGCAGCAACACTTATTCTCCTTTTTTTTTTTTTTTTTTTTTTTTTTTTTTTTTTTT